>QLOI01001054.1:0-15938 GCA_003313605.1 Tuber umbilicatum
GGTAATTACTGAGAGGGTTAAGGCACATGTTTTGCCATAAATTGTCTTTTGTTTTTCTCGAAGGAGAGATAGTTGAAGTGGTGATCTGCGGAATTTTTTGATTACCAGGGTAACCAAATTCAAGATAATCTTATACTGTGGAATACTGAGTATATCCTTGATAAGTAGCTGGAGGCCATGGGAATCGCATGGGACGAACAATACATTGGAGCTTTGTAATCTTGGATCCATATTGAGAATCTTCCATAGACGCAACATGGAGGAGCAGGTATCCGTAGCAAAACTATTAACTCCAGTCCACTCGCCACTTATAAGCGTATCAAGCTTATCCATTAACCAAGTAGCCAAATTCTCAGCTGAGAAAACCATAGACCCAACATTTTCTGAGCAGTAATGAAAGGTTCCTTTGTCGGTATTGATAGATAGGTTAATAATGTGATCCTTGGATACATTCTCACTTTCGTCAGTGATAATATTAAGATAGTAACTTGAGTTGAGAACCTTATCAACATCTTTCTTGACCAGCAGATAGGTGTCATCAAGAAGGCTAGTTCGTAATCAGCTTGGACTTGGTGGTTGGTAAGCAGGGGAAACCTTCTGAAAAGGTACCAGAAAGTATTGAGATCGTGTAATCTGAAAGAGTAGGTTGTTCATATATACTGCTAATGCAAAGGCAAGATCGGTTTCATATTTTTCAGTGGCAGTGAGACGCTGAATTTGTTTAGTGATCAGAGTTCGGTTGCTAGAGGATAGTGTTTGCATTCCGATTCCCATTTTGTCTTGCAAGCTCATCTACTCTTGGTACTTAATACAAGCAAGTAAATGCTCAAGCTGTCGGGTGGGACTTTTTGAAAATACTTTGCTATAAGCAATACAGCGAACCGATTCAAGCTTTCTTATTTTTAGTATATGATCTATTTAAATCATTTGGAATTAATTAGATACTCATCTTTCTTCCAGCTTCAGGTGGTACAACTTCGAAGGCATCATGAAGTTGGGCATCCTTTGTACGGCCCGTAATATATTGTTCTGTTTTTTTGTTGTGGAATCTGATGTTGTTAGACGTATCGTAGGAAAAATAGAACTTCACATGGAGCACACTCTCTCATAAAATACTAGAAGTCTAGAACAGCGGTTGACAGAAGCCCTAATACAAGACTCATTTTGGAGTAATTAATATAAAGATTTTATATTTAGGGTCTATGATTTAGGGTTTTAAAATTTGAAGTACGTATGTATGGTATGTTTGGTATAAAATCAAAAGTATAAAAAACCATATATTATGATAATATCCGTATTTTATAAATCCTTACCCCCAGCGTCCTGGTTTGGACCCTGAGGAGGTGGAGGAGGAGGTCAGCATGGTTGGCACTTAATTCAACTGGCGGGTTTGCTGGTTTTGTTTATTTGGTTACTGTTCAGCAGGCATCTTACTGCGCTATTCTAGGCTTGACATCAGGGCAGGTTTAATGCCCTGTGATGTTCGTTCGTTTCTAGTCCTGAGTTTGAGTTCTCCATTGGGTAGGATTTACTCTTCTGACATTCGGTCCTTCCGTGGCTAACCTGCCCCTGCTGGTTTGTGACGGGGATTTTCACTACTAGTTTTATTAATCATTGTTTGCGATGCATGCGGATATGTTTCCGCTCAGGTGATAGAAGGGTGTTGAGGTTTTGAATTTTAGTTGTTGCCTTTGTAATTGAGTGGGAATCAAGGCTTTTTGTATCCCATAGCGGGAGCTGCATGTACGTTTTTTAGTGAGAATCAATAGACATATGATGGAATAAAAAAAAAAAAAAAAAGAAAAAAAAAAAAACAGTTGCGTGGCTATGCCATCCTCCGTCTCCATTACATCTCTGGTCATTGAAATTTACTTCCTAATTGGTGATGACTCAATACCAGAGAAACTATCACCACTTTTTGGGTCCAGCACCCTCCCCCTTGGGGGGTGCTGGCCATCACTTTTATCACTTCCTTGTCTTTGGGCATTATCTTTACTGTCTTCTCTTGAGGTCTACCCTCAAGACCGCTCCTCCTACCCCATCTCAACATCTCAGGATGTTGTTTTACCTTACTTCACTGCTTTTGTTTGTCATCTCGCTTAACATTTGCAAGGTCTGGTATACGCAATTTTAATTCTTTAGATAACTGGGAATACAGTTTGCGGTAAGCGAAAACCTGGGAATCCCCTTAGGGGTTTTTCCAACCGGTCATGGTCGATTTCGTCACTTCCCTTCCCTTCACACATCCTGGTGGTGGTATTCCTTCCAGTAAGTAACGCTTTCTCACAGAGAATAAAGGGACTACATGAGAGAAGTGGTAATAAACCTTGATGTGTGAGGGTCTTTGGGAACCGCCTAGAAAGACAAGAACACGTTTCCGATAGTTGGATCACGCCTGGGTCTACCCCTCCTCTCCTCACCACATGGGATTGGCTGGCACCCTACTGCCCCCCCTCCTCCTCCACCTTGGTTCTGTCACTTCTGTGCCGTTCTTTCCTCCCTTCGCCGGCCCACCTGGCCTTGGGATCCTCTGGCTGGTACCCTACTACCTTCCTCCTTCACCTGGCTTGCACCCTAAACAACTGCTACTGGCTGGCACCCTACTGCCTCCTCTTACACCCCACTGGCATCATACTGCCACCCATCTTGTTGCCAAGAGGGCTGGGGTCCATGATTCGACCTGCCACACACCTCTGCCGCCTGCATTGGTTTACTACTCTCTTGCCTTCCACTGGCACCTCATCTTCGGTACATCCTGGGCCCTTAGTTCTGGCTAGTTCTGGTTCAAGGGCGTGGATGCAGCTAGGGTTGGATCTGGGGGGTTGTTTTTCACTTGTAGGGTTTTAGGGGTTCACTGTAAGATTGTTTCTTATGGATTTCAGGGCGTTCTTATGGTGGTTGTTTTGGTTCGTGACTGGGAGGAGGTGGCTTTCGGGGGTTAGTTTTTATACCCCTTGAGGGTTTTCTGACAGCTCGGTAGGGCCTGGCCTTGGTAGGGGTTTTTGAAGTTTCATAGTGCGAGCTGCACATTCCTTCTTTGTACCGCTTGAATCGAATGAAAAACTGAGTAAAAGTAAAAAGTAGCGAGGCTATGCCATGCTCTGTCTCTGTTCCATGCTCTGTCTCCGTTACAACCACAGCCATTGAAAAAACCACACCATGTTTTTCGCCAAGGCTTTCTCTCATTGGCTGAAAACCCTTTCTCATAGCTTTCTCGCTTATACCTCACCGGGAAAGCCTTTTCTGCACAACCAGGTTCTCCTCGCCCGGTCCCTCCGGCAAGGGAAAACGAAAGGGCCAGAGGAGCAACCCAAATCCACCCTCCTATGGGTCTAGATTCACGCCCCTTGGTGGTTATGAAACTTCCCTCCCCCCCATCTTCCCATCGATCCCTCCTGTAGAACCTCCCCCTCAAAAGCGACCACGTAGCAACACCCAGCCCCAACTCCCAGTCCTCACATGGGACGGTGAGGAGATCGGTCACATGGATCCTACCTACTTCTAGAGTCTCTTTGTGAAGTGTGCCATGGAACTACAAATAGCAGAATTCGAAACCCCACCTGAGGTGACAATCCTCAGGTGTTTCGTTAAACCAATACCGCAAACAGGAGGGCCCTGGACTCTGTCACTCAGGAGCTCATGGCTCTTTGCAAGGAAATCGAGGTACTTCACATCACGGACCCCAACTGCCCTATATCCCCCATCACGGCTCCCTCGCAACCCCAAACACCCCAGGCCTCAGCGACTCTCCCTAAGCCACCCATCGCCCCCCCTCCTCCTGCACCACCTGCACATGCTCCCTTCCCTGGTCCTCCCACCCGGGCCACTGTCCCGAGGAAAGGCAGGAAGAGAAAACCTTCCCACACTCCCAAGCCCGCTGCAACGGAGGCGAAACCCCTTGACCCTGCTAAGTCTCCACAGCGCAAGAAGTCTATCACCATGAGAGAGAGACGCCTCGTCATCAAACGCGATGGCTCCTCCCTCACCTCTACTGCCATCCAGCTCAGAGACAGCATTAGCACAGCTCTCTCAGCCACCTACCTTCAGACTGTGTTGCTCGAAGGCGGCAATGTCACTCTTACTACCATGGATAATGTGAAGGCCTCCGCGCTCAACAGCAGGATCTCTTCCTTCCTCCACCTGATCCCTGGAACCACCACTGTCCATCTAGACAACCCAGCCACGCACCCCTTGGTCCATAGCATACCTACACAATATCCCCTGGCCACCATCGCCACTGAGCTCACCACATTTAATACTGTGCTAGCCCTCAGACAGCAACCCAGATGGCTCACATCTGATAACTCCCGTGCCGGTAAAGCGGCCTCGTCCATAGTCATTTCAATCACCGGCTTGAAGGCTCCCAGCTTCGTCAATAAGAGAATCTCTGCCTTCTCCTCTACCTTTAGGTTTGAATGTCACCTTTGTTTCAACACCTTCACCAAGTGCTCAAACTGCCATCGGTTTGGCCACCACAGTACCAAGTGCTCCAACCCAGCAACCTGCTGCTGGTGCACCATCAGTCATTCCACTGGGGATCACTCCTGCCCCACAGCCACCTGTCGTGTCGGCGGTCGCCCTTGTAGTCATCTCATTGTCAGGTGTGTCAATTGTGGAGGACCTCATGGCGCCAACTCTATCATCTGCCTTTCCCACCCCCAGCGTCCTGGTTTGGACCCTGAGGAGGTGGAGGAGGAGGTCAGCATGGTTGGCACTTAACTCAGCTGGCGGTTTTGCTGGCTTTGTTTATTTCGTTACTGTTTAGCAGGCATCTTACAGCGCTATTCTACGCTTCACATCAGGGCATGTTTAATGCCCCGTGATGTTCTTTCGTTTCTAGTTTCGAGTTTGAGTCCTCCCTTGGGTGGGATTTAGTCTTCTGACGTTCTGTCCTTTTGTGACTAACTTGGCTGCCCTTGCTGGTTTGTGATGGTGATTTTCACCACTAGTTTTGTTAGTCATCGGTTGCGATGCTTGCGGATATGTTTCCGCTCAGGTGATGGAGGTGTGTTGAGGTTTTAAATTTTTCCTTGTTTCCTTTGTAATTGCGTTGGAATTAAGGCCTTTTGTATGCCATAGCACGAGCTGCATGTACCTTTTTGAGCGAGAATCAATAAACATCTGATGGAAAAAAAAAAAAAAAAAAAAAGCAGCGCAGCTATGCCACTCCCCCTTTGGTCCTTTGGTATCTAAGCTTTCCTTTGTTCAACGTAATTGTCTTGGTAGCAGTTTTGTTTTTCATACTTTATTTTTGTTTTTCACCAACATGGAAAGTTCCTCTTCTGTTGTTGCTTTGTAAGATGTTCTTTTGTTTAAGGGTCGCCTTTGTGGCGCGAGCCCTTATAAATGTTTTTTTCTCTCCAGTTTTTCAAAATATAAGACACATGTGACTGTCTACGTATCTGAGCAGCTTTTATCTGTTGTTTCTGTTCTTTTTTTTTTTTTTAACCGGGGCGACCATATGGGAGTAAACTTTCGCTCCCACCAAGGAGTGTTTGGTTCACCCCACCAGTTTTTCCGGCTTTACAATTTCTATCCTACTACTACCTATAGTGGGTCACTTCATTCCTTGTCTCCTGACCATCTTTTCCCCCCACACCAGTTCCCCACGCTTTTACTAGGGGACTTCAATCTTCACTACCATCTACCTGATCCTTCGCGTGCCATTCCTCACTCAGAGCTCTCTATCTCTGAGCCCTACTTCACTATGGCTTCGGCCAACGCCTTCTCCCTCCTCAATCATCCTGGCGTCTAGACCAGGTTCCTCTTTGACAATCTGTCGAGGCCCTCCGTTTTGGACCTAGCCTTTGCCAATCACAGCCTCCTCCCTTACTTTCATTGGTGGAACACCTCTCTTCCTTACACAGGCTCCGACCACGTGGCCATTTCAGTTGTCTTTAGCTAACTCTCCACGACAGTCCTTCCCCCCTAGACTCAACTGGGGAGCCACTGACTGGTCCACTGTCGCCTGTGTCCTCCAATCCATTAAGGTTCCCTCTCCTCCCTCGTTCTCCCCCTCGTCCTGATTAGCCTCATGGTTCAACTCAAGCTGGGCCTTTGTCACAACCCCGGTGCTATCCGCTATACCGACTAAGCGCCCATCCTCCTTCTCGAAACCTTGGTGGTCCCCCAACCTCTCAAGCCCTCGCCGCATCCATCACTATCCCTCGCGCAACTTCCGGAATGGCACTGCCTCTCGTTAGGAGTTGACCTAGGCTCGCAATTCTTATTTCAAGACTATCAGGAAAGCGAAGGCCACCAATTGGGACCAGTTCCTTATGGGGGCGGACTCGCGTTCGATTTGGGACGCGAAGAAGTTTGCCTATGGCCGGGCCCCCGAGCGCTTCCCCAAGCTTCCTAATGCCTCCTCTTCTCTAGAAATCAACTCAGCCCTCATTACTCACTTCTTCCCTCTCCCGCCACCGCTTCCACCATCTTCGGTTCTCCTCCTTCCCCTGCCTGATGTCCCTCCCAACACTCATGATGAGGTTTCCCTTGTCTTACGCTACTCCTCCTCCTCGTCCGCCCTCGGCCTCGACACCATTCCGTATGGGGTCAGGAAAAGCATCCATCGGGCCAACAAAGACCCCCTTCCATCGCTTCTCACCCCCCTCCTCCTGCATGGCTTCCACCCCCCCTCCTCAAAGAAAGCAAACAGTGTCGTCCTTGAGAAGCCCGGCAAGGCTGATTACTCCACCCCAGCCTCGTTCCGTATAATTGTGCTCCTGGAAACGGTTTCGAAGATTCTGGAGAGAATTATGGCTTACCGCCTCGCTGCTTTCTCCCACTCTACACCCCTCCTCAATCTCCATTGATGTGGCTCACTGGCTGGCCTCAGCTGTTACAACGCGGTGGCCACCCTCCAACATGAGGTTCGCCTCCTCCAGACCTCGCGTCACAAGGTCTCCTCCCTCTTCCTTGACATCAAGGGTGGGTTCGACAACGTCAACTCCAACCAACTCTGCACCATGCTCTGGCGGTTTTCCACCCCTAAGTATATGGTTTCCTGGATCTCGTCTTTCCTTACCTGCCGTCAGTGCCGCTTGATCTTTCCAGGCGCTCCGGGCATTTTCTCGCCTGTTTCAGTCAGGACTCTAAAAGGCTTCCCTATTTTTCATCTTTTATTTGTCATTTATGTTTCTCATCTCCACATGTCTATCCCCCGCGGAGTTGTTATATCCTATCTGGATGACCTCTCTATTACAGTGGGCTTGTCTTCCTTCCGCTCAAACATTTGGCTCCTCCAACATGCCTTCATCACCCTCAGTAAGCGTGCGGCCCCTCTGGGGGTCTCCTTCTCTGTCCCCAAAACCGAGCTCATCCACTGGCTCACGGCCAGAGACTGTAACCTGGTCTGTCACGCAGCTATCTCGATCAACACCCTCCTCTTCAGCCCCGCAGCGGAAGTCTGCTGGCTCGGCTACTGGCTCATCCCCACCTTGGAAACCTCCTCGCACTTCCACCGCCGTCTTGCACTGACCTGGGCTTCCTTGGCACTTGTCAAGCGGTTCAGCCCTGCCGGGAAAGGTATTTCCCCTTGGTGCTGCTGGAAGCAGGCCGTGGGGCTCCTGTTCCCAATTCTCACCTATGGCACCGACGTCCTTATACCTAACGCCACCATCCTACACAAACTCGACTCCTTCTGGCAAGAAGTTCTCCGTTGAGTCACCAACAGCTTTAGAGCAACCCCGCCCAATATTCTTTACCACGAAGCCTCCCTCCCCCCCTATCCCACGTCTTACAACCCAAACGCAATCTGGCGGCGTTATGACTCCTCGGCTCGCTACCACACATCAATCCTGCATCCGCCCGCTTAGATCCACGAGTCCCGACTTGGGACTCATGGCGTGCCCCCTTCCTCCATTTCCTCCTCGCTCCACTCAGTGGCACTTATCGCCCCCGCCTCTGGTCTACTGCCCACTCCGCTACCTGTCGCCATATCCCTCTCGATGCCATCGCTTTCTCTGTCATGGACTTGCTGCCTGACAAGCTCTCTCTGGCCTCCCCTCACCTCCTACTTCCCCGCCCGTATGATCTGGCAGGCGCTCCTCCCTACCCCTCTCTTAATTCAAATGCCGTCGCCTCCGCCATTGCCGCCTAGGCTGGTCCGCCGACCCCTCTCTCCTGCAAGTTTCCTCTATCCTTCACGCCTCACGCCTTTATGGGCTTGCCCAAGTGCTCTGCCGGCCGTCTCCATCAGATGAGGGCTGGCAAGTACTACCTCGCTGCTCACACCTCCTGGTCCAATTGTGATGCCTCTACCCTGTGCCTGTTTTGCGAGGAGACAGATAGGACCTTTGATCAAGCCATCCTCCACTGCCCGGCCAAGGCCCAGCAGAGAGCAACCCACCTTCAGGGTGTCTCCAGCTTGGAGCCTGACGCCCCCGTCTGGTCCTCGGCCATGCTCATCATTGACTTGGCTCGCTACATCTCCTCCACGGCCACTGGGTTCCTGCCCAGTATGCTGCCCTTGATCTCAGCCTCCCCACCTGCGTCCCCTCCACCTGGCTCGCCCGTACCCCTACCCTCCCCTCCTGCTTCCTCTTTGCAATGTCCTAGAGGATTTTCTTTCCAGTTCGCGGTTATTTTTGCTGGTGGTTTCTTTACTTACTTGCTGTTATTGTTTTTAGATGCCCATGGCATTGGCTGCGGGGGGTGATCACGATGATGGGTTTCTTTACTGATGACCTTTCTTGGTTTGGGTCGTTGTTTTGGGCTGAGGTTTCTTTACTTTTTATGTTAGTCATTATTGGCGATACTAGGGATTGTATTTTCCCGCTTTGGAGGATTGGTTGCATTATTTGAGTTTTGTTATTTCCTTTATTACTGTGTTGGAATTAAGACGTTTTGTATGCCTTAGAGCGAGCTGCATGTACGTTTTGGGGCCATAATCAATAAACATATGATGGAAAAAAAAAAAAAAAAGAAACAGTAGCGAGGCTATGGCTCAACCCCGCTCCTCAACCTCCACCAATGTGGTTCACTGGCTGGGCTCAGCTACTACGACCCAGTGGCCACCTTCCAACATGAAGTCCGCCTCCTCCAGACATCATGGCTCAAGGTCTCCTCCCTCTTCCTCGACATCAAAAGAAGCTTCGATAACGTCAACCCGAACCAGCTTTGTTCTATGCTCTGTCGGTTTTCGACTCCTACATACATGGTCTCCTGGATCTCGTCCTTTCTCAACTCCTGTCAGTGCCGCTTGATTTTCCAAGGGGCCCTGGGTATATTTTTGCCTGTGTCTGTAGGGACCCCTCAGGGCTCCCCAATTTCTCCTCTTTCGTTTGTTATATATGTTTCTCGTCTTCACATCCCCATACCCCGTGGCGTTGTAGTCTCCTAGGTGGATGACTTCTCCATCACAGTGGGCTCCTTATCTTACCGCTCTAATATCAAACTTTTACAACATACATTCCTTGCTCTCCACAGGCATGCGGCCCAGCTTGGGGTCTCCTTCTCTGTTCCAAAACTGAACTTATCCATTGGCGAACGTCCAAGGACCGCAATCCTGTCTCTCACGCCCCTATTTAATTTAACTCCCTCCTGTTCAATCTGTCGACTGAGGTCCGCTGGCTCGGCTACTGGCTCACCCCCACCTTGGAAACCTCCTTGCACTTCCACTGCCATCTGGCCCCGGCCTGAGCTTCCTTCACACTTGTTAAGCGGCTTAGCCCAGCCGGGAAAGGCTTTTCCCCCTAGTGTTGTCGGAAACTTGCGGTTGGGCTTCTGTTCCCAGTTCTCACCTACGGCGCTGACCACCTTGTTCCCAATGCCACCGTCCTAGGCAAACTCGACTCCTTCTGGCACGAGGTCCTCTGGTGGATCACCAACTGTTTCAGGGCCACCGCCCCCGCCTTCCTTTACCTTGAAGCTTCCCTTCCCCCTATTATCCTGGCCTTACAGCATAAGAGAAAGCTAGCTGCCCTGCAGCTCCTCTGTTCTCCACCTCATATCTATCCCACATCTGACTGCCTTGACCCGTGTGTCCCCACCTGGGACTCCTGGGGCACTCCCTCACACTGTTGCCTCCTGGCCCATCATTTCTTTTTTTTTTTTTTTTTCCTTCATATGTTTATTGATTCTGGCCCAAAAACGTACATGCAGCTCGCGCTATGGCATACAAAAAGCCTTAATTCCAACACACTATCAAATGAAATAACAAAACTCAAATAACGCAACCAATTCTTCAAAGTGGGAAAACAAAATCCCTAGCATCACCAACGATGACTAACTTAAGAAGTAAGGTAACCTCAAACCAAAACAACGGCACAGTCCAAGGAGAGTTATAAGTAAGAAACTCATCATCGTAATCACCACCCACAGCCGACGCCGTGTGCATCCAAAAACAATAACGGCACGCAAGTAAAGAAAATAACCGCCAACGCTGACGGTGAACAAAAAGTGTAACACCCTAGAGCCTCACAATGAGGAAGCAGGAGAGGAAGACAGGGGCACTGGCGAGCCAGGAAGAGGGGACGCAGGTGGGGAGGCCTGGATCAAGGGAGGCATGCTGGGCGGGAACCCAGTGTCCGTGGAAGGAATGTATCGGGCCAAATTGATAATAAGGAGAGCCGAGAACCAAACAGGAGCGCCGGGAGCCAGGCTGGAGATACCCTGAAGGTGGGATGCTCTTTCCTGGGCAATAGCAGGACATTGGAGGATAGCGTGATCAAAGGTCTCATCTGTTTCCTCGCAAAAGGGGCACAGAGTGGAGGTATCATGGTTGGACCAGGAGGTGTGGGTGGTGAGGTAACTCTTTCCTGCCCTCATCTGGTGGAGGCAGCCGGCAGAGAACTTAGGAAGGCCCATGAAGGCGTGGGGAGTAAAGAAAGGAGGAAACTTATAGGAGGAGGGGGGCGGCAGGGTAGCCCAGGAAGCGAAGGTGAAGGCTGCGACTTTCGACTTCAGGGTGCCATAGGGAGGGGCGTCTGCAGGTTCATAAGTGCGGGGAAGCAGGAGGTGGGGGGAGGCCAAGTGGAGCTTGACGGGCAAGAGATCTTTTACTAAGAAGGCGATTGCGTCGAGAGAGAGGTGGCGACGGGTAGCAGAAGGGGCGGTGGACCGAAGGCAGGGGCAATAGGAGCCGCGTCGGGGTGCCAGGAGGCGGCGGTGTGAGGGGGTGCGCCAGGGGTCCCAGGTAGGAACACGAGGGTCTAGGCGGGGAGTCGCAGGATGGATGTGAGGAGGGGAACAAAGTAGCCGAAGGGCAGCCAGTTTTCTCTTATGCCGAAGGGCTAGGAACAGAGGGGGAAGGGCAGCTTCCTGATACAGGATGGTGGGGGCAGTGGCCCTGAAGCAGTGGGTAATCCAACGGAGGACTTCGTGCCAGTAAGAGTTGAGTTTGCGAAGGATGGTGGCGTTGGGGACAAGGTGGTCAGTGGCGTAGGTGAGGACTGGGAAAAGAAGCCCAACAGCAAGTTTCCGACAACACCAGGGCAAGAGGCCCTTCCCGGCGGGGCTGAGGCGTTTAATAAGAGCAAAGGCGGCCCAGGTGAGGGCCAGACAGCTGTGAAAATGCGAGGAGGTTTCTAATGTGGGGGTAAACCAGTAGCCGAGCCAACGAAGCTCAGTTGACGGATTGAACAGAAAGAAGTTAATGGAGATAGGGGCGTGACAGACGGGGTTGCGATCCCTGGCCGTGCGCCAGTGGAGAGCTCGGTCTTTGGGACTGAGAAGGAGACACCAAGTGGAGCCGCGCGACCGCTGAGAGTGAGAAAGGCATGTTGTAGGAGTCTGATGTTAGAGCGGTAGGAGGAGGAGCCCACCGTGATTGAGAAGTCATCCACATAGGATATGACGACTCCACTGGGGATAACAATGTGAAGAAGGGAAACATAAATAACCAATAAAAGAGGAGAAATCAGGGAGCCGTGAGGGGTCCCAACGGAAACAGGAGAAAAGATCCCGGGGCGCCCTGAAAGATCAAGCGGTATTAGCAAGCAGTGAGAAAAGACGAAACCCAGGAGGTCATATATTTGGGGGTGGAGAAGCGACTGAGCATAGAACAAAGCTGGTTGGAGTTGACGTTGTCAAATCGGCCTTTGATATCAAGAAAGAGAGAGGAGACTTTAAGGAGTATAGTTTGGTGGAGGCGGACCTCGTGTTGGAGGGTGGCCACTGCGTCGTAACAGCTGAGACCTGCCAGGGAGCCGCACTGGTGAAGGTTGAGGAGGGGGGTGGAGCGGGAGAATGCAGCGAGGCGGTAAGCCATAATTCTCTCCAGGATCTTCGACACCGTTTCCAGGAGAACAATGATGTGGAAGCAAGCCAGGGTGGTGTAATCTGCCTTACCAGGTTTATTAAGAACGACGACGTTTGCAATCTTTCGGGAGGTGGGGTGGAAGCCGTGTAGGAGGAGGGGGGTAAGGAGAGACGAAATAAGGTCTTTGTTAGCCCGCTGCATGATCTTCCAGACCCCATAAGGGATGGTGTCAGGGCCCAGGGCTGATGTGGAGGAGGAGCGGCGGAGGACCAGGGACACCTCGTCGTGAGTGACAGGAGGGACGCCAGAGAAAGGAGGGGGGAGGACGGAGGGTGGGGAAGGAGGAGGGGGAAGGGGGAAAAAGTGCGTGATAAGAGCAGTGTTGATCTCTATAGGAGTGGTGGCGTTGGGGAGTGAAGGAAAGCGCTCGGGCTCCCCACCATATGCGAATTTCTTGTCATCCCAAATGGAACGCGAGTCCGCAGCGGAGAGGAACTGGTCTCAGCGTGTGGCCTTGGCCTTTCTGATGGCTTTGAAGTAAGAGTTGCGAGCTTGGCTCAGCTCCCAGCGAGTGGCAGAGCCATTGCAGAAGCAGCGCGTGGTATGGTGATGAATGCGACGGAGGCTTGATCGGTTGGGGGACCACCAAGGTTTCGAGTAGGAGGATGGGCGTTTGGTCTAGGGAGGGGGACGGCCGCGGAGAGATGCCCAAAGGAAATGGAGATAGCAACATGGTCCAAACCGGTGAAGGAGAGAGAGGTGTTCCAAGAGTGAAAGGAGAGGAGGAGGCTGTGGTTGGCAAAGGCGAGGTCCAGAACGGAGGGCCTGGACTGGCTTTCGAAGGGGAACCTGATGTAGATGCCAGGATTATTGAGGAGGGAAAAGGGGTTGGCCGAAGCCCTAGTAAAGTAGGTTTCGGAAATCGAAAGTTCTGCATGTGGGATGGCCCGTGAGGGGTCAGAGAGGTGGTGGTGAAGATTGAAGTCTTCCAACTAAAGGGTGGGGAACTGGTGTTGGGGAAATAAAAGGTCAGGAGACAAGGTGCGAAGAGCCCCGTTACGGGTAGCAGTGGAGTAGGTGTTCTAAAGACGAAACAACTGATGAGGGGAACCAAAAACCCCATGAGGGGAGCGAAAGTTCACACCCATGTAGTCACCACGCCCAAAAAACCAGGGAAGAACAGAAACAACTGAAAAAAGCTCTTCAGACACATAGACCGCGACGCGCGACTTGTAGTCCGGAGAGAAAGGAGGAGAAAAACACTTATAAGAGCGAGCCCCCAGTGGGCGGTCCTTGATCAAAGGAATATCTTGTAAAGCAACCATGAGAGGAGAATTTTCCACATAAGTAAAAAATGAAAACAAGGTATGAAAAATATAGCTGCTACCAAGACAGTTATGTTGAACGAAGGAAAGCTTTGGGAGCGAGGCCACAAGGGGGGAGTGGGAACGTGGAGAAGCATCTGATAACGAGGGCGATAGTTGTGCTCTCATTTACAGTTCCATATCATTGTCGCGGGTGGAATCCTCCGCCCAATTGGTAGTTGGGGCACCAGAGGGGAAACGTTGTCTTGCGGGCAAGGGGGAGGCCAGGGGGGGGGCGGGAACCAGAGGAGGGAGGAAGAGGGCGGGCAGTAAGTTGGCTTAAGTGCCGGGCCATGAAGAGGCCGTCGTCAGCAAGTTGCTGGGCCGTGTTCAGGAGGCCTTGCGAGGAGGAGGGTTGTTGTGGGGTGATGGGGTCGACCTAGGGGGGCCTCTGCTGGGGGGCATCAGGGATAACTTGGTCCTTAGGGGGCCAAGCTGCCTCTTTTAGAGTGACCCTCGTGAGGCAGGAAGGAGAAGTTGCCGGGTGTTCATCGTTGCAGTTGATGCATAGTGAAGGAGTTGCAGTGCAGCAGTCGGGGACCACCTTGATATTGCCCTGTTTGGGGCACATATCATTCGCGCATTTGTGCTCAGACCCAGAGTGGGGCTTTGCACAGATGGGGCATGTGTGGTTGTCTTCCTTGCAGAGGGGTTTTGAATTGCCGAAACGGTAGCATTTGCGGCATTGGGTATCGCAGGAGGCGGGGTGAGTGAGGTGGACATTCCTCATGCGGTTGAACAGACGAATCTTGGACCCATCACGATGGAGGTCAGGCCCAAGAAGGTGAAAGTCCTGAGGGAGGACAGAGACGACCACGGAGGTAGTGTTTTTGGATTCACGGAGAGCCTGGTCCCATTGGAGGAGGAGAGCCGAAAGGCTGGAGAGGTCGATGGAGTTGAGGAGGGAGTCGTGCAGTTTGGAGAACAGCTCCGCAGGATCAGCTGGGAGCATGGCGAGGGGTAGGTTGTGAATGAGGACATTGGTGAAGAAAGGGGCGGAGCGGAACTCTTGGAATGGGTTCTCCCCCACTGGGAAGGACTGGTTAAGCTTTCTGGAAAGAGCGGGGAAGAAAGGAGCGTAGGCGGAGGACGGGGTTCTGTGGTTGGCAGTTAGGGTCACTGCGCCCTTAACATTAACAGAAGCGGAGAAGGCGACCGGGAGGGTGCAGCCAGCAGACCGTAGTACACAGGCGATGATGTCAGGAAGAGCGGCAGACATGTTCAGGGGGTCAACAAAAGAAGCTGGATGGAGGCGGGGGGCGTAGAACCGGCGTTGGGCAGTAGGAAGCGGGGGGGGGGGCTTGTCCATCTCGCTGTCACTGAAGGCCGATGCGAAAGCAACTTGGGCAGCAGTGGCGCGCTTACCCGCCCTCTTGGACGAGCTTGCTACCTGGGTCCAACTATTGGACTTAGGCGTGAGGGAGGAGGGAGCAACAGTGTGACCCAGAGGAGGGCCAGGAACAAAGTGATGACTGATTGGAGTGGGGAACAATTCCTTTTTGGGGATTTTTGAGGCCTCCCCTCCGCCGGGGTTGTCTGAGGCAAAGAAAATATCAGCCTCATGGGAATCGTTATTGTCCCTGGCGTAGGTGTCCGGGGAGCCGTACCACAGGCCTGAGACAAGGATAGGGAAGTCAGCTCTCGGGGCTGTGAGGTCACCTTGGCGAGAATGGATGAGGAGAGGTTTCTTCTTGGGGGGAGGGAGAGGAGGGGCGGCTGGGCCACCGGGGGCGCGGGGGGCAGGAGGGGACCGTGCGGCAAGGGAGGTGACTTGGGAGGAGATCGCGAAGAGCAGCCGCGATCAGAGGATCTGCCTGGGAGGCAGCAGGAGCAGGAGGAGTGGGAGCACTGGCTTTCAGGGGGGCCATATCCGACGTGAGGGTATGGACTTTGGTGACGAAGGGGGTGAGAACAGGCAGGATCCGTCTTTCACCATCGGAAAGATTGTCACAGAAAGGAGGGAGGAGTAACCAAAGTCAGAAAGGTTGCAGGGTCAAGGAGGAGAGACTCAGCGGCCTCAGCAGCAGAGCGACAAATGGACTGGTCTTCGTGAGAGGGGGCGAGGACCGGAGTGGGGGCCCGAGAGCCGATAGGGTTGGACCTCAGGCTATTGCGAGAGGAAGCGGTGCGTTGAGGGCCTGGGCCAGGGGGGGCAGGAGGAACAGGTTGGCCTGACATAGTGGGCAGGGCAAACATTGAAAGCAAGGGGAGAAGGAAGAGTTTTACCCAAGCGAGGTAAAGAGCGTGGCTGTGAGAAAAGCCATCCAGCCAATGAGAGCTGGTCTTGGCAGAAAACTTGGTGTGGATTTTTTAATCACTGTGGTTGTAATGGAGACGGAGCATGCCATAGCCTAGCTGCTTTTTTTTTTTTT
>QLOI01001054.1:15943-83292 GCA_003313605.1 Tuber umbilicatum
TTTTTTTTTTCCATCATGTGTTGATTGATTATGACCCAAAAACATGCATGCAGGCTTACGCAAGATTATAAAGGAGGTTCGAATCTGGGCATAATTGGGTAATCCGTTGTGGGGCTACGAACCAAAGAAAATCTTGCCTTGATTGAACATTGAGAAATCTGAGTCCAACACCCTCCTCTGGCCGTGATGTACAGACAATGCGTCGGGGGCCAACTGTAGGGAAGTTGCGGGTTTACTAGTGAAAGCCTATGATTGAATACAGCGGCATGATACCGTATACGTTGTCGCCGTCCTTCCGACCGGAAGCTTTGCGCAGGATATATGAGGGGGCATGGGGCGACCGAATGGTTACACGAGAAATGATTCTCGAGTGCATACACCACTTATCCCTATATGCCTATGGTGGTAGATATGTGAGGTATACCGGAAGCCTGGGAGGCCTCCGATTAAGTGGTAGACGTTCGAGTCCCGTATGTCTCCAAAAGACTGTAAGATGTCTGGAGGTTGTTAGCGAGCTCTAGATCGTAGTAGTCTTATCTTGATTGAGGTGTTTATCGTCGGTGGCTACTGGTAACGCTTGCATAAGCCAATGGCTTAAGTGTCTCATCACTGGAGTCCGTAGACCGAGCTATCGTGTCGAAGACAGTAGAAGACGATAGACTTGTCAAACGTAATGGCACCATTCAATGGTTGTCTACCAGTCTTGCATAGACAAATACGAATGGGACAGTAAGTTCGATATTAGACTAGCTTATCAGTAACCTGTTAGTTCGCCACTAACAGGACTGCGATATGAAGAGTTTTCTCCTGCAGTTGATTGTGTGTGTCAGGATACTGCATAGACACTTCATGTTGGATAATGAACTAGCAGAGCCGGCTGACATTCGGCACAATGTTAGCCCGAGGCCCAGAGGAGATGGGCTTGCTCGCGATGGTGGTGAGCTTAGGAGTGATGGAGAGGAGCTGGCAATATAATTCTACTTAAGTATATGCGAGACGTCTTCTCCTAAGACGATCAACTATCCTCTCGAGAACTTATGGAGTAAAGCTGCGGCTTAACGATATTAAGTTTCACCGTTAAGGTTTTTTCTCTTACATATTTGTTCTTCACTTTGCGTACTAAGAGAGCTTCGGCACGGCCGCATCCTTGGGATCCATCTTCCCACCGGGTGCACCCGTTACAATATATTGTTAAGCGAACTTTTTGCTTAACTCATTCTCCCCTGATTAATTGATTGACTATTGTTGAAAACAACTTCCGAGTACAAGTCTCTTGTCTGGTACAAGAAGCATCGTGTGGAAAAGAAGATGTCTGCCAACCTTGGTAGTGTTAACCGTGCTGCGCAGCGGGCCCATGACCTCGGTTCACGAGCGTCGGTTTTCGCAGACCTACGTGTTCTAGAATGGCCTACAATGCCCACGCATATCGAGGTGGCCCCGATTGACATTCCCGAAGAATGTTGGGATGTTGTCTTTGCCGACCCAGATCGTTTATGTCATTCCTTCACACAGACCCCTCTAAAGGCTGGATCTACTGCTGATTGCCCTGAGGAGTTCACGTTTGCAGAGTTTACCCTACTGTTCATCGAGCCTTACATTCTTCATGAAGTAGGCCAACAGATCAAAGCGGCGCAAACTCAGATGCGATACTGGTACGATCAATCTCAGCTAATCTTACAGCAAGAAATTGTTGATGCGGCAGCCAACTGGATGTGAGGACAACAGTGGTGCTTCAAGCAACTGGATGTCAACCAGCAAGCCATTAACAATAGGGTACATGCCTTAGAGCGAGCAGTCAAGGAAGGTCACCGGATAGATGCGCAAAATGATGTCATCATGACAGTCGCACCTCCGATGCTGAAGGAACCTAGGTTACACTTCGCAGAGCTTTTAACACAGATTCTGCAGAACCCGGAATATCAAGGGATGATAACGTAGGCAGGGGTAGTTTTGGCTTCAGGCCAGAGCCAAAGGCCACTCTCGGCTGAGCCCTCACTTCACCCCTTTGTGGAGCAAGTGGCGGTAGCTTTGTCATTGAACATGACTAGGAAAAGCTCCACCCGAACTCCCAGTCCGGCTATGGGTTCAAAACCCTCCGGAGTTGGGAAACAGCGAAAGACTTCTCTGGCAACTGGTGGTAATGCACCGGAGCCACGTCCTCCAAAGACGAACCCTACCGTCCAAGTTATTCCGCCTCCAGCTCCTGGAAGTAATGATGCACCATCACCGATTACACCGAAGCCCACATGGGCACCTCCACCACCAACTCCTGCGGCACCAGTCAAGCCAATTGGAGTGGGCTTGTTCGGCTCAACAGGCGGGGCTCTGTTCTCTCCAGCACGTTCGGTAGAGATATATCCGGCCTTTACTCTGGAGCAACCACACACCTCTGGTGACTTTGCCGGTTTTCGGCTAGCAACACCAAGGACAGGTCCATGTGAACGTCAATGTCGCATGGACCACCTCTCACCAGAGGGTAGGGTTCGGTATCTGCATCACTTTCCTTGTACCTGGCGTCGTGATGAGCCTGTAGTACGCCCAGATCACTCTTCCGAGACCCCCGCACCTCAGCTCCTGGCCCCACCTCGTCAACCAAGACCACCCAAGTGTTGGTTTTGTAGGCGAAGAGGACATGTGGGACCACCGAGGGATCCTGATTCTTGCGAGATCTTTGTGGAATATCTGTTGGGTTCGGGTATGGGAGCGGCGAACGATACGCCTAGTACCCCGATACCTCCTCCTCCACCCGAGAACCCTGAACAACCTCCAGGGGGTAACACCCAAGCTGGAGATCAGAGGGGTGATGAGGAATCCTTTGATGGATATAGTCGCCCTGGTGAGACCCACAGTAGAAATACTGGTGGCAATGGTGGTGGGAATGCTTCCCCACCCGGTGGAAACATTGGTGCTGGGGGGGATCCGGGTGATTCCAGTTCCTCTGATAGTTCCTACGATGATGCCGATTCCCTACCTGATCTTACCCCATTCTTAGGACACCGAAAGCCCAACTGGAATGAGGCCAAGAATGGGAGATATGACCGTCAGTTGTCTTGGTTAGCTGACTTCCTTTGAAGAACAAGTGGGCAATCCTATCGTAACACCAGTGGGCCCTCTGCATCGGCAAGGCCCAAGAAGCCGGAAAAGTTAGGTAATATAACAGCTTTCAAAGGAGACACTACCGACACCAAACGGTTTCTCACTGACGTCGAAGTCCAATTCACTTATTTCAAGAAGTCCTGTTTGGACGATATGGATAAGATTGGTTTGGTCGTTCCACTCTGGGAGAATGCAGCCAAGAATTGGTATTTACGTATCCATTGTTACATCAGTGAGGATGAAGCCATGCGGATGGGTATCATTTTCAACCCTGATAATGAGCTGTGAACCTGGGCAGGATTCCGCGCTCGGCTTGAAACCAGTTCTGGTGGGCATGAAGATCATGATCACAACTTTGTTGAATGGATGCGTTTGTCTATGAATCCTGGGAAGGTTAACAAGTACCTTGATAAAGTGGTTGACCTCGCGGCCAGCCTCGAATACACCGATTCAAAGCAAATAATAGATAAGGTTCAGATCGGGATCATCAGCAAAAAATTAGTCTGTGTTGGGTGCGCGTGCCATGCATCCAGACTTCTGCCGCAGGATTTCTACGTCCCGTGCATCCTGTGCGCCCTGATGCCCTCGCTTGCCCGACATCGCCTCTAGCCCTTTGACTTTCATTCCTCCCCTCTTTCTGCCCCCCTCGATTCTTCGTTCAAAGTTTGCGATGTCCTGTCCCCGCTATACTCGATCCGCAACCATGTTCAATCATCCTCGCTTAGTCTATTCTGCTTCTCCTCTTGCCTGTATCCTGACCCACATCGTGACTTCTCCGACGCCATGATTGCGTTAGGGCGGCCCCGCATCTTGGCGCCTCTACTCGAAAAGCTTTCTTCTTTACTTCCCTCCCCTTGACGCCTTCCTTGTTCACCTCCCCAATTCCAAGATTCTCCTAATTCCCCTTTTCGTGGATCCTGTCCCCTGCGCGCCTCGACCCCTTTCACAATGCCCTCCAGTTTAATCCTAACCGCATTGGCGCATCCGACACCTGTTTCCTTCAGGTTCTCAATTCGTGTTCCCAGTTGCCTCGACTTCACATGTTTTAAGTTTCTTAGCTAATCAAATTTAGTCTAACCAGAGTTGAAGCTTGGGTTAGGCTGCCATATTTACATCTTTATTATTGGATTTTATATACATTTCACTCATTCCTGCCCAGTACTCCCAGCGCCCCACCGATTCACCGTCTGATCACACGTTTGGCGCCATAGCGAGTGCGCGTCAGAGCGAGGCACATTAACTCCTACTCGCCAAAACAAAAAGTCTGTCCCCGACCTCTACCTATCTGCCGGGAGCGCAGTTCAGAACTGCATGGCAATAGGTGGTGTCCAGGGACAGACTCTTTTTTTTTGGCGAGTAGTAGTTGGGCAGATGGCGTGCTGTGACGGGTACTCGCTATGGCGTGCAGCGCGTATCAGGTATCTGGCCCGTCCCGTAAGTCCCGCGTAAAGCGTAGAATTTGTTTCCTAGTTAGTAGATCTCATTGAACGTCCTAAGATCAATCCTGGTGTTCACTAGCCACCGTCCACTCCCCTTCGGGATCAAATGAGCTAACATGAGAATCGTCCCGATTTCGACAATCTCAAACTGGTGGGCATTTGGGTTCAACTGAACTGTGGGAAGGTCGTGTGTATCTGAGAGACGCCCGGAGTTGGCGACCTTGAGTAATTGGACCAGCGCTAGTCTGTGGACTTTAGTATTTCGGTCGCAAACTCTAAGTTTGCACAGCCGCTGGAGCTTTCCAGGTAGACGGCCTCTCACCGCCCGATACATGTGATCCCCCTCGGCTTGTACCCATACCCAATCTTGTCGACCTGCCTGATTGCGGAACTGCCTTTCACCGGTGGATTGTGCGCGGTAGATGTCGTAAACATCAGTTTCTTGAAATGATAGGACTTGGATTTCCAATTGTGTGAGCGATTCTATTGGAAGCAAGTGTAGAGGTTGGGGATCTTCCGGAAGGCGCCGGTCAATTGGCAGGGCTTGCTGGCTATATCGAAACCACTCTCTGGACATCGTATCTACAGTGACCCCCACGGTTCTGCAAAAATCAACCAAGTTGGCGACGTTGGCACAACGGCCTTTCAGGACTCGGCGTCACTTGATGGGCTCAGACTCGGGCGCAAGCTTCTTTTTCTCCAACAGCTCCACGGCCTCCAGTGGTAGAATCCCACCACGACGGCGAATCGACTCAAGGTTCAAAAGTCTGACTTGGATGGCGTGTAGTCTGCTATAGCTGTCTATGATTTGCTGAGCGGCATTGTTTTTATTGGACCGACGCCAGACATCCTTTATTTGCTCCTTGTACGCCAGCTTGCCAACCTCTGTGGACCACATTGGGATATTGCCGAACCGGCGGACATGATCGCTGAAGTGAGTGAGCAGATGAAGATTGATGAAGTTGAAATGACACACAGAATTGATTAATTCCATGCGCTCGTCATTCTCCTCCACATGGTGGTCCTCCTGCATCCGATGGCGCTTAGATCTGCTCAGCATTTGATCCGCCAGTTCCTGCCTTCGCAGAACCCTCAGTTCCCTCCTCTGATCTTGTACCCTAGCCCGCGTCCGCTTAGACGTCCAAAACTCCAAAAAAATATCCCTTGTCACGTGAAACTTCCTGAGATATTCGTTCATATATTCAAGCGTCTCTGGCGTATGGCTTCGGTATTGAGCCATCAAGCTAAAATCTAGTAGTGACCTCACACATACCAGTACACGTTTGAAAGATGCAACCTGGATCTGATCTGGCTGTGCCAGCGCCGCTGCCAGAACCCCCAACAGACAGCGTCCTAGATTTCTCATCTCCTTGCCCTGCCACTGCGAGACTTCGCGATAGGGCGTTTTAGGCACGAAGAATCCCGGATACGACGGCAATGCTTTCCAGACATCATCGAATGCCTGTAATCGCCGGTGCTTCTGGAGGAAGGATTCAACCCATTCTATGAGGTGCTTGAAAAGTCCAAGATAGATCGTATGTAACAAATCTGGTTGGTGTAGGTCTGGCACCCAAACCCGCTCGAGTCCACAAAATACGTTCCGTCCAATCTTAATGCCCAAATAGACGAAAGTCGCGTGCACGTCTGAGTCTGGCGTCAGATGGTCGCTGGCAAGGCGTTCGTACCTCTGGTAGTCTCGCTCCGGATACCGCTTCTCTGAGCCCGTCCCCAGACTGTCGACAGGCGCCTCACATTTAGGACAGGCGTTCGTTTTTACTCCATGCAACACAGCATTCTCCATATGGTCGGCAGCCCACGCAGCCAGGATGGGGAAACATCTCCTGACTTTCACGTCGGCACAGTCAATCTGTACGCCATTGCGTGCTGCGTCTTGCAAGCGGCTCAAAATCAAGTTGAATACGCCCCAGATGGTGGCAGCATTAATTTGTCGTTGGAGTTCATTGGCAGCCGTGGACCCTAAAAGTTTCGGTGGGATTGGCACGAGGGCGAGAAGGAGTACTGCCATTGATCCCGGGCAGTTGCGCAACGCCGAGGTCAAGTTCCCGATGGTGATGTAGACCGGCCAAGCCTTCTTATCTCCGGAAAAATTGGTCAAATGCGTCTGATCCGACATCCCGATAATGGGGACCACTGTCACACCCGGTGGCAGCGTTTCCTGGATTTCGTTAGCTGTTCTGGCACATTTGATACCTAGGATGAACGCGATGCACCTGTACGTCCCACCACCAATCTGGAGTATGCATTTCTGTATTCCCTCTTCGTCCACTTGAATTGTGTTCCCGTATAGGTGAGTACACCAAATCGTCTCTGTACGCTGCTTGGCAAAGAAGATATTTGACGCAGCCCAGGACGTTCCGATAGAAAAAGGTGAGTTTTCTCGAGCCGTCGTCAACTTGGCCCTCCGACCAACGCAGGTATGGGCCAAATGGATCTAAGAATTTGAGATGGTTCTCTAACGTATGCATCGAGCCATATCCGACGTTTCCCGACTCCGCGAGCCCGGTAGAAAAGTATTCATTGATCCGCAACTTCGGTACCCTACTTCCTATAAACCATGCGGCCAGCTTGAAATCGTAGGCACCAGAGAATGGGGCCCAAGGTTGTTGGCAGAGGTGGCTCTGCTCTTCCTCAATTCCTAGGACATTACCGATCACTTCACCGGCGCGGATATACTGAGTCTTAGCGTTAGCAACGGATGTCTGGGTGTTCTCGTTGTAAGAATCTTCAGCGTCCGACACAAAGGCGTCATGGTCCAAGACGTCAAGTTCATAGCCCTCGGTTTGACTATCGGATTCATAGTCCGAACCGAACGCCCTAGACTACTGCCGCCTATCTAGGCCTGACGCGACAAATTCCGGGTCGTCTGATAACAGGGAGTGTACAGTAGAAGCGAGCGCAATGCTGAGGCCGGCATGGGCGGTGCGTAGATGTTTCTCATGGGATGCAGCTTGCGTATATCGGCGTCGGCAGTATAAACATTTAACAGCCATACTTTTATCTCCGCCGATTCCGTGAATACGGAGTATAGTATCTGGAGTGAGTGTTGTGTTTACTCTCGCCGTAGGGGGGCGAGGCGAAGCGAGGCGCCTCCTCGACTGAAAAGGTTAGAGTTATCATTGGGGCGCACGGCACGGCCACTGTGGATCAAATTAGTCTAGCGCACCTGAGAGAAAGTCATGAGGAGCCATCATGGCTTTGTCTGCCTCAGTTTCATTCAAACGTCCACCATCATCCAGTTTCAAAAACTATTTTTGCCCCAACTCTAAGTACCAGTTTTCAAGCATACAAAGCCTGATTGTTTTAGCCTTAGGGTATGGGATAGTATGTTGAACTGATGAATATCGGGACCAGATCCATCTATATTCAAGGTAACCAGGAGTTAGAGACTCGACTATATAAGAGCTAATCACGGGTACCAAGGAAACCACCTACCAGATCCACGGCATTGACAAGACAATCTACCACATCCAACACCTCACACTCAATTCACTTCACAGAAGCACTCCACTCACAACATCCTCATCACCACCGATTTCAAGTTCAGACATTTGAATTCAGAAGAATGGCGCAGAACCCCAACTTGCAATACGTCCATGGGAATGCAGCAGCGGCGCTGCAAATAAATAACCTTCCTGCTATAGGTGTCGTCGGTCAAATCAATGCCAGGCGGGCGACCCGGCGCAGAATCAACGAATATAAGACTGACGTTGGGTTCGCCCTCGATCCCAATGGCAGAGCGCTTTATGCAGCATGGCGTGCCACTGTGAAAGATCAGATGTGCGCAAGAAATTTCGTGGACAACCAGCACTTCACTGATGCAGAGTTCGCTGCAATTGTGATGGGTATGAGGCAATTAAGTCCCGGGTGTGATTGACTAGTAACAGCTCATGCTGCCGGTAACCTAAACCTTCAGGCAGGGATCGATGAAGGGATTATCCAACTTGTTAAGGACGTCGGTAAAAAGTTAGCAACAACTCTCTTAAAAACCCCCCCTGCTGAGCTGGGCCAGGGCACGGCACAAGTGGTACCTGGACATCTGCCTGTCGCCGTGTTCCTGCTGCCACCTGGAGCTCCGAGACACTGGGACCCCATGATCCCAGCACCTGGTGGCCAAGGAGACGGAGCTGGAGACCAGGCTGGAAACCAGGACGGTGATCAGTGGGAGAATCAAGGAGGTCAGGACGGGAATCAGGATGGGAATCAGGGCGGTGATCAAGGTGGGAATCAAGGTGGTGACCAAGGGGCAAATCAGGGCGCCGCAAAAGGTGAGCCCCAGGTGGGCAATCAGGACGAGAATCGAGGTGGCAATCAAGGTGGTGACCAGGGTGCAAATCAGCGCGCAAATCAGGGTGCCGCCCAGGGTGAGCCCCAGGTGGGGAACCAGGACGTAAATGAGGGCAATCGAGATGTCGTTGCAGGCAGTCGTGGACCCCTCAGAGGGATGATTCAAACAGGTCGGCCCTCTCACAAAGATGCCCAGTGAATAGGATTATTCTTTCCCGTACTGACTAGTGGAATATAGAGTGGACAGCGCTACTCGGACACCCACATGCCATTCGAATCCTTTGGTACGAGCCCAGCCGAGCTGCACATCAGGGAGTGAAAATTCAGCCAAGCCTCACCGCCGGACAATGATATACAAGCCTCTATTGGCGCCGGCCGTATATCACAGGATTGAGGTTCACGGAATTAGACTACTATAATTTTCGCGGGCTCTGTCGTGCAATCCATGAGACAATTACCCTGGTGGATATCCGGTATGTTATTGGGGCGACAGGCGAGGGGCGGAAGCCGATACGCAGGGCGCCTCACCAGCTAATCTCTGACGCTGATTATATATTCATCCAGTCCGATACCGACGTACGGACATGACTACTTGCTAATCTAGTTGCTGATGATCTGTTGGATCTCCTGGCATATGGCGAGCGCAATCCCGGAGACGTGATGCCTCAAACTCCCGCGAGTCAATGGTACCCCTATCTAACCGCGGATGAGTACATTCGCAATGCAGTGGCTCCAGGTGAGGGGAGAGGTCGTGTCCATTGCAGGTGCCCACCCAGTCGCCGAGAGGCAGGTAGCCACATTGGGAATGCCACCCGCCAACGCAATCAAGTTGCCTGCGAAGGCACTCAAGTCGCTGGCGAAGGCAGTCAAGACGTCGAGGTTATCGCAAGACGACCAGACCTAGAGGAGCCTATCAGTGTGAGTAGTACACTCCCGGAAGAGGAGACTCCACATTCCATATGGTCAATATTAGAGAATCTACCCACCTTGCTTCTGCCTTCTCCACACAACTACCAGCAGCGCAAACGCCACGCCATGTCAGACGGCCAAGATGCCATAGAATTAGAGCCAAAGAGGACGTGTATTGAGCCCTCAAACGAAGCGTCCCAGGCCTTGCCGATTGAGGCGAAGAACATCCAAAATGATCCTGACAAAAGCAATCAAGACGCCGGGGATACTGCGGCACCACCCACATTGCTTCTGCCTCCTTCAGACAACTACCAACAGTGCAAATGCCCCACCATATCAGACGGCCAAGATGCCGTAGAATCAGAACCAAAGAGGACGCGTATTGTGCCCTCAAACCAAGCGTCCCAAGGCGTTGCCAATAGAGGCAAAGGACATTCAAAACGATGCTAACGAAGGCAATCAAGTCGCCGGGGATATCGCGGCTCCGTCAGAACCAAACACTCCAAACACACCTATTCTCATCGGTGTGTATCGATCCCGCAGGGTCAAGTTACCCACACAAGCCCCAGCCCGGCCCATTATGAGTTAATTTTCCGGTTTCGATGTCGAGGATTCTTCCCGTCGTTTTGTTCCGCCAATCTTCAAGACGGCTTCCTCAGGCGTTTTAGCATGGGGTTGAGTCGCGCATCTGCTTTTCCGTATTGATTTCATTTGTTTTGTTTCGCCGTCCCGGATTCTAGTAGTTTTATCTTCCACGAGCGTTCACGACGCTGTGGACGTCAGAGGATAGGGTTGATTTGCGCATCCGCTTTTCCCTACTTTCGTAGATTCTTTTTGCCAGGCAATCTCTTTTTCTTCCTGTGGTATCGCGCCCTGCGTCCTTTGTCTTTGTTGCTATGGTTCCTTATGTATGCTATGATCGTTTTGAATTTGAATGTTTTGCCTCAATTGATGTCGGGCCGAGATCCAGGGCGCAGAGGTTAGGGCTGACGTCGGTGCGGGAATAGAAAGCGCTAACCAACCTAAGCCCTGTACCCGACTGTATGTCACCTGGCGTCGAACTGCGTGTTGTCGCCCGGCGGCTTCTTTTATAAACACAAGAATAGATAGCAATTGACTGCGAGTACTAGCTACGATAACGTTAAGATTAATAGAACCGTATCCCTCAGACTCTGCGCTATTACCTGGCGCTCATTTCATCGCGAATGGTGGCCAGATGGAGAAGCTTCAGGGGTTGTTTGCTGCACACGATAAAATCCCCTTCGAGTCCAACTGACTCGAAGTGTTGTTTGTTCGTACGCTGTGCAAACTCATACGGACGTCAGATCTCGGGCACACCGCGTTGTCTATAAAATGGCTCCTCCGCCACCGTTGGGAAACCTAGATTCAGCGCCTAGATCCTTATCCTTTCTGCCTCTCACAGCGATACCACATCGGAGCTCTTGGCATCTTCCCTGCTCTCATATAACCCCTCCGCGTCTCTCTTCAGTTCCCTCCACCTCCGACATCTACACACACTATTCACCAAACATAAGCCTCGCCATTTGACCTCTTCCTCTTTCAATTTCTTCTATTCACATACTTGCCTACAAATCCGGCACGTCCCGATACACAAAATGCCCCCAAGAGACCCACCTCAAACCCCATACGGGGGCAACAAGTATGGATACCCCATCTGGTCGCACATATACAGGAGATGTTAATCGTGATACTATTAATAGGCGTCCCGGCCGTGGTAGTGAGGCTGATGATCAATCTAGTGGGAAACGTCGCAAAGTACCACCGCGAGCTGCGTCAACAGCGACAGCCAAAAAAGCGTAAGTAAACAGCTTGAACACGCCCTTATGTATCAGTTTGGCCGTGGCGCTCAAATATTCTCCAAATCCCACAGTTGGAAGCACCGCTCCAATGAGAAACCTCCGTTCGAACCCTAGGTACAGGACTCGGTGTAAGTTAATTCCGGCCGTAGGCACTTAGTACTGAAATATCAGAACTTACTGCTAATGCGTAATCAGTGGCCGTTTTGGAGACATCTCCTTTGCGAAAAGTTGGTGTGGCTTCAAGGATCCCCGCAAGAGCAGCGCCGCATACAAGGTCTGGCAAGATCAAATCAAGAACTACTTGAAGTCCTTGATACTTGAACCTATGACTATGACCAGTACGCAATGGGAGGGGGCCATAGCTTACGCCTTCTCTATATCACACCTGCGCGAATAGTACCATAAAATTGAAACTTCACACTGCCCCGCCGACGTTGCCGAGCTTAGGCATCAGATCGCGGCCCTCATTAAAGATATGTTTAAAAAATTACCGGTGACAGACCTGCGCCGCCAAGCGGCGTCCAACTTCCCCAATTTCGATAAGCAATTTGGTCGGGGTTCCTCATCCTGGCTTTCCCAAATGTACTAATAGACCTAGAAGTACCTGTTACTGATTGGAATTCACCATACTGCCCACTGGCAGTCCGTACTCACATTGTGCGCCGAACTGGCGCTACCCAAGGTGATCACGCCTACCGGGGCGATCCCGGGCACCCCGGCGATATCGATCCCGAGGTCACCTGGGGCGTCCTGGACTCACCAGACAACAAATCCTTGATCCTGATGGTGAAAGCACAACGCCCCGCAAAGTGCATCGCGTGCCCTCGATATTTGATTAGAGCGACTGCACGTGGCTCCCTTTTGCTGAACAGTCCTACTCGCCCAGATGAACCCCTCACGCTACCAGACGTCATTTTTTATACTCCGATGATGACCTGCGTGCCTGGCCTGTTTCTACCAAGAGCAAAGAGCCTCGCGATCTTCTTGTTATCGAGCCTCGCCAAGGCCAGGAGGGCCTCCGGGACTCGACGCCAGAGCCTGTGAACGGGAGAACTCCGTTCTTCAAACGCCGGTTATGGGATCGTTGGGGCGTCAGAGATGACGAAAGCGCATCTTTCACGAGCGATAGCGAGTGCGAGGATGTCTCCGATGTGGAGGAGTCACCTCAGGATGTCGATGCGCCGATAGATAAGGATGGGAGCGGAATCACAATCTCGGATGATGAATATGTATGTATTATTCTGCCAACGCCGGCAGGCGCAACGTGCTGTAAGTTCAGCAGCTAATCAATTACATAGAGCCACAAAACGGATACTGAGTCTTCCGAAAGCCATTTGGCTACAATACATTCACCCTAGCCGCCACCTCGGGCATCAAGCAAAACTCACCAGACGCCCCGCGAATGCTCTGGGCCATCTAGGCCATCAAAGACCACAGTTCCGTGGAAACAGTATGCCCCAGCAGGAGCAAAACCCGCCATAACCTATTCCAGCCACCGACGATCTTTGCTCCCTACCGATGAGAACCGACCGCTAGCCACAGTGGAGAAAACCCGCGAACATAGGTCATCGAGTCGTCATGAAACCCAAAGACGACCTCGGGTTCGAAGCAAATCTCTCGACTAAGGAGTACCAACAGCATCAAGCGACCCAGAGCTAAGTCCGGACGAACCGAGAAGGAACATTGCGCAACTTCTTTCTAGTGGGCAAGACAAGTCTCTGGAGGAATTGCTTGGTGACATCGCTACTGCTCGGGGTCTTGCGCCACAACGAGGTGCCGGTGGACAACCCCCATCAGGCCCAGCAGGAGGTCTTAACAGCGTCCCCTACACCAAGCGCCCCCAAAGGAGCCTGAGGGCACGGCTTCCAGTCGACAAATGAGATTGTCGCAGTTGCTGTTGGTTTTCATTTGTTGCTCTGGGTTTCTATTTTTTTTTCTTTTTCACCTACCCCCTTTGCCCATGCTGTTGCTCTTTCAGTTTTTTTCCCCTCGACATCCTTTACCGTAACGCTGGCGCTGGGTCCGTCTCGTTCGTGCTCCGCGGACTACTAATGTCGGACGGCGCCCTGTGGACAAAGGAGATTGCCACTTTTGTTCCGCGTTTTCTTTTGTTTCTCCTTTTCATTTCTTTTCTTTACTGGCATTCTTACCCTGGGACCTCGGTCTTTTCTTACAATATCCTTACTCTTCCTCTGACGCTCGGTCAGTCTCGCCTGTTCGGGCGCAGCGCCGCACGACACCCTGCAGACAAACGAGATTACTGTTCCCACTTTGGGTTTACTTCCTCTTTTCGCACCACGCCATTGAGTTGCATCCGTGTTTCTTTTTTTTTCTGTGTTGCATTCATTTCATTGGTGGTCTGGGATACGGTACGTGGGTTGGCTATGATTGAGGTGTCGTACCCTTACCTATTTGGGCTAGATTTAGTGTAGATCTTCAGCCATTTTCATTTTCTTTACTCTAGTACTTTCGTTTCATTGCATTCCTAGGTTTTCACCAGGATCTCTTACGCCGAGCTGATAGCTCTGATACTACATAGTAGTCTGGGAAAGTCCAGTTCATACACAAAGTCGAACGCTTTTGCATACACAAAGATTGTGATCTATTATGAGTGACAACCCATGATTACGGGCCCTACAGTATGACTCCATTACAAAAGTATACAGACACCCCGCCCTTTAGACTCGTGACATGGGTGCCAAGATGTCGCGATACTTTTCGAATCAGCTAGTATAGGACACGGTGCATTTTAAAGATTCGTACAAGAGAGCTTGTTGCCCTGATCATTGAGAACTGGGGCTGCGTTAGGCGGCGATGCATGATTTCCAAGAATATTGCGGATAACTTCACGGCATGCTAAATCACCTGTATTTCTGCATTCAGCCTCTGTGGTTCTCTTGGAGACATCCGCCATCCCTGGACTGGATATTAGACTTGGTTGTCTAAGCTGCATTGGGGCGTTCCAGCCATCTTGTCCTGAGACTACTGACCCCAGCCTACAATTTAGCGTTACTAGGTTCCTCTCAATTTCCGTGTTCAGGCGTTCCCACTCCCTTGACTTTCATCTAGTCGCATTCCCAACATAAGGGTGCCGCGCGTCGAGATTCTAGTAGCCTCTTATGCCCATTATTCTAGCACTGACACCTAGCAGGGCATCCGTGGTAACGTTTTCCTGCGCATAAATTTTCAATTTACTTCGAGTGACAATCTGTGATCTTGCGTCCGTACTGGCGACCTCACGGTTCTCTTGATACTTTGTGTATTAGATTTTCCCATGCCTCAGTAATTTCACCGGCAACCCTACCTAGCACGGGCATAGGGTCTGGTTTTTCTAAGAGCATTGGGGCGTCTACCGGTAGTAGTTCTGCTGAGAGATCCTGATAGTCTGTGTTATCCTTACCGGTTAGGGCTAGAATTGTCTTAGGCCCCCTTTTTTTTCAGCTCCTCTTATTTGCTCAACGTTCATTTCGTCGCATTTCTGGGTTTTTGCGAGGACCTCTTGCGTCGAGTCTGAGGTTGTTAAAAGCCAAGGACAGTCCCCTATCTTGATCTAGACACCAGTTTAAACGAACAAACGCGCCACTACTTCTATTTTATTCCGAGTGACAGTCTATGATTACGTGTACCCAAGCCTAGCCCTACCTTCAAATTATAAGACCCGACGCGTCATAGGATATCTCCATAAACACAGCTCCATTTTTCCAGACTCACGAAACACCGCCAAATTCTGAGTTGAGTCTCTCCTTGACCTACACAATGATATAGTTTATGCTAAATTTACTAGTACACGATGCCCAGGCAGATACAGGCACGAAGTCAGCCAGTGCCCCAGGTAGGCAACCGCAGCGGACACCGACGCGACAATGGGCCCAGATCAGAAAAGGCAAAGTCTCAATCCCAACGCGCTAGTGCTTCTGTGGCATCGTATTCGAGCCAGATTTCATCGCGTCGGAATTCCTCTCCCTAGGCAAGCACAAGTCCCGATCGTGGAAGGCGGGCAAAGCACGCCCGGAAGAATACTGCTCATAATATGGCGTATACGGAGTTAGAAACAGAGCCCGATGGGCAGGGGCACCTTGAAATAGTGCATTTATCAGATGACAGCTAAGATGAGTATCAAGACTCAAGGGCATCTGCTGGGACCGAAAGCGATGGAGAGATCGATCCGGCAGAAACTGATATCACGGATTCAACGGGAACTCTACAGCACCAGTCATCACAGGCGGCCATGAGCCGCATAGGACGACTGGGGGGACTTGTTACCGTTTCCACCATATCTGAACCACGGGAGACACCTCTTACCCGTCCGATGCCTGCGTCGCGGATCATCCGCAGTAGGGTATACAGCCCTCCCGCCTTTGTGTCCTCATCACCACTGGGGCGTAGGAATGTTTTGACCACGACTATTAGAAGCTCGAGTCCTGGATATAATCAAGAATCATCACCAGGGCAAGTTAATCTTTCGTCAGGAATAAAGAGTAGGCGGAGTACAGCTGTTGGAGGGGAGAAGAACTTATTAGATCGTGCGAAGGATTTGATAATAAGGTACACTCTCTTTCATAACCCTTTGCCGAATACGACGACTTTGAACGCCAAAGTGCGTAGCGTCTGGGCTGTGGCGCTTGGGGGTGGAAGAGGTGCCGGTTACATAGAGCCCTCGGAGGAAACCATTAACACGGTAAGTCGGATACAAAGGATGGACGACGGCTCGGCTAGCGCTAATTACTCAAGATTCTGCAAAAACATTCGTCTGTAAGATCACAGTACGTCTCCGACTTCTAGAAAAATCTTTTGAGATTATACGGACTCAGGTCGAATACAACGGGAGCTGTGCGAGATCCCACGAAGGAAAAACGCCGTGTGGAATATCTACTCGATGGTGACAGATTTATGTGTGACCCAAGTGGGTATATGGTTTGTCCAGGATACTCTATAAGCCCACAGTCTCCATAGATTAATTTGATGTAGGACCTGAGCCTACAGTTTCTGGCGCCCCAGATCCCTGATGCAATCTATAGTAAATACTTCGCGGGAAAGAAAATGCAGGGCATGGCGGATCCGGAGTTTATATCGTTGATCAACGGTACAGTGATCCGCCTGACATGTGCAATCCTCTGCCATACACTTATGGCGTGGCAGACTGGGATCTACCAGGATCCTCCTGACTTCCAGGGGGACCATGCAGGAGGTAAGGTTTCCCAGTACACAATGCCTATCACGTGGTGTTAGCTATCAGTGCACTGACCTTTTACCCAATGTCCCAGACCTGTTGGCACGGCAGGAGGAGACGTAGCGGAATTTGGAAGAAGACGTGCCGATGGGGGTCATAGAGGATATAAGTAGAGCAATCATGGCAAGGGTACAACAAAATCACCAAGTTGTGAAAGTCCGGAGAGAGGGATATCAGGACGACATGGAGAAGGTAAGTAGGGAACTGACGAGGAGGAAGGCAACGCAATCCTCCGGACGATCTGGAAATGTTGGTCATGGTGGGGTGGGTGTACGGGGGGTGCACCCGGTTAGATGCTTGACTGGGGGAAATTTTCAATCGCAGGAGACGGATGATAGTTTAGATTTGGGCGGGACAGCGATAGACCCTGAACTAAGGTTTCTGGGGAGTAGTCCTCCACACGTTTAACATCTGTATGGTATTTCGTCTTTTCTCACGGCGGAAAACATGAGAAGCCCAACCCCGTCGGGTAGGTTGTTACTCAGTCTTGACCATTCACAAGACGCCCAAGGGCTTTTCAACCCGACCAGCGATCCATTGCAGGACGGCATGGATCAGGGGGAGGCAGAGACTAGTTAAAGTCTTGCTCAGGATTGAAAATTGTTACGGCGGGTCAAGCGCCCTGTTTTCGACGTTGAATGTGGGAGGCTGTCATTGTAGACAGTAGAATTTGGGATGTACTAGAGTAATAGTAGGCTTAATAGTAATGGTAATAATACAATATTTGGAATTTTAAACTAGATTTCTAGTGATTAAGGGCGGAGCCACTAGGATCATCAGGGGCACAGATGACGACTCGGAGAATTGAGCAGAAAATACAGATATGAGGGCGACGTCCGGGCAACATCCAGCGAAAGGGGAGGCGAGGAAGGGAGAGTATCTAGAATCTGGAGGAAAATAAGGAGTGTTGGAAGAGTGCCGGGAATAGATGGTAAGGCATCAGAAGAACATCCGGAAGATTGAGGTTATATGAACGATGATCTTGAAAATACTGGAGGTATGGTGAAGATTCGGGAGGCAACGCCAACATGGGAAGGAGCGTCAGGATATGGGAGAGCAAAGCAGAGAGATCACTGGAGTAGGGAGTAAATCAAGGAGGAACTTAGGCGTTAGGTTAGCCGAAAGGGCAGCGCCACGACAGGAGTACTAGGAACCAGGGCGTAGAATGGCGCAGAGAAGTCAGATCAGACGTCGCGAGGTGGGGGGGGAGAAGGCAGGAGGTGACCGGGATACCCAAGTGGCAAATCAGGGGCGCTTAGGATATCGGTTGTGCGAATGGGACCAAGCCAGGATGCAAGGGCGGAGGGTTGGGGACGCCAGGGTTGGCGGCTGCACGGAACGCAGAATCAGGACGCAACGACGGCACGTCGTTGCTTCCTGATTTGCAATCTGTCTTTCGTGCATCCTGTGCGTCAGATGCACGGGACGCACAGGATGCAAACCAAAGTTTTTGCTGATGATCACTTCTGAGTTGCGAAACGCATGGGCGTTAAAACAACCACATCCTACCGAAGCCGGTGCATATATTGATCTACTTCGTAAAGTTAGCCATACCCTTCAAGACAATGCTAACTTGGGTCAAACGGTTGCCAAAGACCATGGCAGTTCAAGCAATGACAAGGCTAGCGATAAGGGCTATTCCTCAAAGAAGCAGCGGAAAAAGGAGAAGGGTTCAGGTAAGTCAAAATCCCAGCTCTCCCAGACAAATAAGTCCCCTAAGGTTGGAGAATCCGCGTATGCCATCGCTCATAAGAGCATTCCGGATAACCTAACTGAAAAATGGCGCAAGTCTGGGCAGTGCTCTAAATGCGGGCAGCCTGGCCACTTCTGGCAGAAATGCACCTTGTCTTCCCCTGTTGTTCATTCAGCAAAGGGAAAAAATAAGCGGTCGGCAAACGAGGCAGGTCTTTGAGAGGCACAGGCTAGCAAAGTTAAACGCATAGAAGCTGCTCCTTCTTCAGCTAGCGATAAGAAACTCCTCGAAGTACGTCAAGCCTCCCCACATATTATGGAGGTTGATACAGAGGAATCTGACTAAGGTAAGTCTGTCATCAAGGGTAAACGAAATTACAAGAAACTAATGAGCCTCTAGATGAAGGAAGGGGTTGATCATTGGATTACCGGGAACAAGGCGAGAATCCAGGAGGAATCTTGGTTATGTTAGATGTTCTGGGTTGCGTTTCTTTATTTCTTTTGTCATGGGTTTTCCTTTCGAATCAAGGTTATTGGTTTTCCTTAGGGGTTTGTGTTGCTATGAGTGTTTCCATGGTTATGTATTGTCTTTGTTCTTAAAAGTTTACTACATCAAGCCAGACTTGATTAAGCAATCAAAGTTGATTTCCAGTTTACCTGAGCAGGGTTTAATACCCGAAATCATGCAGGCATGATAGTAAACATTTCTAGCCATTTATATTATTATTGAATTTTCACGACCCGTTGTGGCCGCCCTTGTGTTGAAAGGCAAGGGATACCACCATCAAAATGTTTAATGAGTTGAGACCTACAAAGCGATATAGGGTACAAGACCCTCCAAAACGTACTAAGTCTATCCATGTTAAGGTACGACTTCAATGGAAACTTGGAGCAAGAAAGAGTACTGCAGAGGCTACACTCTTATTAGATAGCGGTGTTACAGGCCCAGTCCTTAGTACTCACTTGGTTAAGGAAACTCAAATGCCAAGTGTGCGGCGAACGTTATCTTGTCCAATCTCAGATGCGCGTGGAAATCACATACCCGGATCGTGTATCCACTACACCATGGAGGTGAAAATGCGTATTGGAGACCACGTGAATTAGATGCGATTTGAAGTCGCTGATATGAGCAACTGAAAGTTTGATGGATACATACTGATGTCATGGTTACGAGACCATAATCCAGATATTGACTGGAAACAAGGTATTCTGACGTGGAGATCAGAATATTGCAAGGCACATTGTTTCGGTCCCAAAAGACGTCTACAATTCATAACCGAAGAGAAAACGTTAGGCGAAGATGCTAGTTCAATTTACCTCTTAGGGATGGCACAGTTCACAGATGAAGATGGGGGAGATATTAGGCTGAAGCTCCTGCCTGAGAATAAGGACTTCGGGGATATCGTTAGCCAACAGCGGATTGAATCGTTGCCGGAGCATTTGATGTATGATCACAAGATCGAGCTACTTCCGGATACCACTCCGCTGTTTGGTCCGATTTATCCTTCATCAGAAAAGGAGCCTAAGGTCCTCCGTGTGTATCTTGATGAGATGCTACCTACGGGAAAGATAAGGAGGTCTAGCTCTCCTGCCACTGTGCCTATCCTTTTTGTACCAAAGCCAGATAGTACATTTCGGTTATGTATAGACTACTGTGGGCAAAACAAGATAACGGTAAAGAACAGATACCCTCTGCCGTTAATGAATGAGCTCCCAGACCGACTTGGGAAAGCACCGGTATTCACTAAGTTGGACCTCAAGAATGGATACTATCTTCTGCGAATGGTTGAAGGAGAGGAATGGAAGACAGCATTCCGATGCCGGTATGGATTATATGAATATACCGTAATGCCTTTTGGCTTATGCAACACTCCGGCAACTTTCCAAGGCATGATCAATGAGGTCTTTAGGGACCTATTAGACGAAGGCATCATCGCCTATACGGATGATATATTGATCTACTCTGAGACAATGGAGGAACATGTCTACCTAGTCTGTAGGGTAATGAAAAGGCTTAGGAAAGCGTGCTTATGCGTTAGCATAAAGAAATCAACTTTCCATCAGAGAGAGGTTGAATTTCTCGGATATAAGATATCTGATCGCGGAATATCCAGGACCAAGGTAAAGGTAGCCGAACTAAAGAAATGGCGACCACCTAATAGTGTCCTGGAGGTCCAGAGCTTTATGAGGTTTGCACACTTCTACCGTAGGTTTATCGAAGGTTTTAGTAAGATTGCGAAACCTCTCACCAACCTGACAAAGAAGGATATCAAATTCCATTGGACACCAGCATGTCAGGAGGCCTTTGATTTTTTGAAAGAAAAATTTACAACAAGGCCTATCTTAGTACACTTTGACCCTAAACGTTAGACTAAGCTGTAGACCGACGCTAGTTACTTTGCTTTAGGGGCCATATTGTTCCAACTGTGTGAGGACAATAAATGGCATCCCGTAGCCTTTCATAGTAGAAAGTTCTCCCTAGTGGAAATAAATTATGACGTCCATGATAAGGAAATAACTGCGATCGTGGCAGCATTCAAGGAATGGGATCATTTACTACGGTCGGTTGCGGATCAGGTTTCCATTGAAACTGATCATAAGAGCTTGGAATATTTTAACACTACCAAGATTCTAAACCATAGGCAACATCGCTGGGATGAGTTGTTACAACCATTCAACTTCCGGGTGGTATACCGTGAAGGAAGGTTGAATGAAAAGGACAATGCACTGTCTAGGCGTAGGGACTACCGCCTTGAAGGGGGGGGTAATTCTCAATCAAATTCTATGCAAAGCTTTTTTCACCCTGGGCAATGGGTAGTTCAACCAGAGCAGGACATCTTGCGACCACAGTTGTTGCAGGCATGCCAAAGATTCCGTTTACAATCCACGTTCCTAGAGCGACTCAAGCAGGTTGCATCAAAAGACAAGGACTACCTGAAAATCCTTGATTCGGTTAAGGAAAAACCAAGGGAGTTGATCCTAACTTTACGATTGAGAAGGACCTACCCCTTTACAAGAACCGTTGGTACATACCTGCTGACAAGGGGTTAAAAGGTACAATCATTGAGGCAGAACATGATTCTCGCTTAGCGGGACACTTTGGGACATACAAGACTATGGAAAGGGTAAGAGCAAACTTCTACTGGCCAAAGATGGATGATTATATCACACAATATGTTCGGACATGTGATATATGCCAGCGCAGTAAAACTGCACGACACAAGAAGTTTGGACTACTTAAACCTATAGAGGTACCGCTACAACCATGGAAGGCGATTTCTGTGGACTTTATTGTGGCATTACAGGAGTCAAAAGGGTATCCAAAAATCTGGGTCATAATAGACAGGTTCTGGAAGATGTCTCATTTTATACCTTTGGCAACGGAAGTACCTATAGGTGACTTAGCCTTTATGTTACTAAAGGAGGTTTGGTGTTTCCATGGTCTACTAGAGAGTATCATATCGGACCGTGATAGCCAATTCACCTCAAAGTTTTGGACTAGCTTAATGAAATTGCTAAGACTTAAGCTGAATGTTTCCATGGCTTTCCACCCTGAAACTGATGGGCAGACCGAAAGGGTAAACCACACTTTGGAGCAGCACATTCGGTGTTATTATTCCTACCAGCAGGACGACTGGGCAGAGCTAGTTCCCTTGGCGGAATATGCTTATAACACTTTAATGTCAGAATCGACTGATGTGTCTCCCTTTGAAATCAGTTATGGGTTTAATCCAGAAACAAATTCGTCCTGGTCCGTGTCAGAAAGTCAAGGTATACACCCAAGCAGCGAGCTATTAGTTAAGGATTGGTAAGGGCCCTGGATGGAAATTTGGGACACTTTACATAAGGCTCAATAGAGGCAACGGAAGTGGCATGATCAGAAGAGATTGCCAGCACCGGAGTATACTACGTTGGAGGATGTTAATGCCAGTCGAGCCAAGAGGGCCGACCGAGTAATGTTGAATCAAAAAAACATACGAACCTAGCGACCGATGGAAAAACTTGATCATCATATGTTCGGACCATTTGTGGTCTTACGAAAGGTTGGTTCAGCAGCTTATGAAATTCAACTCCACGAACGTTGGGTATACATCCAGTCTTCAACGTTGGCCTCTTAGAATAATATAGGGAGGACACAACTGGCAGGCGTACAGTAGAGGTACCAATTCCCGATATAATAGATTACGAGCCTAGTTATCTAATTGTGACCATCCTTGACAAACGTTGGTATGGGGGAGCTCGTCAGAAATTCCACATGCGATATGTCCAACATTTGGTGGCTTGGAAGGGCTATGGTCCCGAGGATAACTCCTGGGAACCGTATGAGATGTTAGAAGGAACTGGCACACAAGCCCCCGTTGATTTCCATAAACGATACCCATCGAAACCCAGGTATCATAAGGTAGTAAACAGGGTGACTGGAAATAAACGAAAACGCTAGAGGCCGAGGGCGGCCCTAGTGAAGAGAGGGGTGATGTAACGACCCTGCAGGATTGTACAGTAGACTTAGTCTTATCCCATGCCGGAGCCCGGAAGGGTTACGGTTAGCCTAGTCAAGTAACTCTATCAAAGGGTTACCATGTGGACTAAGCAAATGGTAATACTTAGACTGCGAACAAGAAAAGATATACCGGGTAGGTAGGAAAGTCTACGCTGCGAGTTCAGAATGTCTCCAAGAGTTCCGGCGAGTTACCCTACCTTAGGGAGTATAGTTACCCAACATTGGTAAACAGATTACCCAATTTTTGGATAGGAGTTACCCTACCTTGAGCGTAAAAGGTTACGCGAAAGTTTTAGGAAAAGCCATAGGATTGTTTGTTACGCAAGATTATATAGAAGGTTCGAATCTGGAGTCAACTGAGTAATCCGTTGTTAGGCTACGAAACGAAGAAAATCTTGCCTTAGGCGAACATTGAGGAAGCTGAGTCCAACACCCCCCTCTGGCCCCGATGTACAGACAATGCGTCGGGGGCCAACTGTAGGGAAGTTGCTGGTTTACTAGTAAAAGCCTATGATCGAAGACAGCGGCATGATACCTTATACGTTGTCGCCATCCTTCCGACCGGAAGCTTTTCACGGGATATATGAGCGAGCATGGGGCGACCGAATAGTTACATGAGAAGTGATTCTCGAGTGCATACACCACTGATCCTTATAAGCCTATGGTGGTAGGTATGTAAGGTATACCGGAAGCCGGGGAGGCCTCCGATTGACTGGTAGACCTTCGACTCGCGTATGTCTCCGAAAGACTGTAAGATGTTTGTAGGTTGTTAGTAAGCTCTAGATCGTAGTAGTCTTGTCTTGATTGAGGTGTTTATCGTCAGTGGCTACGGGTAGCGCCTGTATAAGCCAATGGCTTAAGTGTCTCCTCACGGGAGTCCGTAGACCAAGCTATCGTGTCAAAGACAGTTGAAGACGATAGACTTGTCAAACATAATGGCACCATTGAATGGTTATCTACAAGTCTTGCATAGACGAATACAAATGGGAAAGTGAGTTCGATATTAGACTAGCTTATTAGTAACCTGTTAGTTCACCATTAACAGGACAGCGATATGAAGAGTTTCCTCTTGCAGTTGATTGCATGTGTCAGGATACTGCATAGACACTTCAGGTCGGATAATGAACTAGCAGAGCCGGCTGACATTCGGCAGAATATTAGCCCGAGGCCCAGAGGAGATAGGCATGCTCGCGATGGTGGTGAGCTTAGTAATGATGGAGAGGAGCTGGCAATATAATTCTACTTAATTATATGCGAGACCTCTTCTCCTAAGACGATCAACTATCCTCTCGAGAACTTATGGATCAAAGCTCCGGCTTAACGATATTAAGTTTCACCGTTAAGGTTTTTTCTCTTACATATTTGTTCTTCACTTTGCGTAAAAAAGAAAGCTTCGGTACGGCAGCATCCTTGGGATCCATCTTCCCACAGGGAGCCCCCGTTACACTCAATTGGGCCAAAACCGCATAGGAGGATATTACTCCCCTTCCCGAAGCCTGCCATGTTCCTCAATATCCGACTCAGGGCTCAACCCCCTCGCTAGATGCCTGGTTCGACACTAACTATTCCCTGATCTCCCATATTCTCTCCTCCAATACACCTCTGAAAATACTCTTGTTCCGGGTAACCCACTCTGAGCTCAGCAGAGTAAGGTTAAGCGTTTTTTAAGTGTTCGGTAACTGAGTACCGTCCGGAAGGGGTTGTGGATTAATCGCTAATACTCGTTTCGCTAAAACTACTAACAGTATGAAGTGTAGATAATAACTTGTTAAATTGATAAGATCCCTTCTCCATTGCTGTCTGTCAAATAGCTGGGGAGGAACTCTTATATTTATATCCTGCGTGAGTTTCCGCAGCTGGTACATCTCATACCTATACTAACTAAGTACCTCCACAACAGGTACTAGTCTTTCGTCTGATGAATCTTAAGTGCGAACACTTGTAGACCCTGAATAATTCCCAGCTTCCGGACATATGGCTTATTCTACTTCGTCTTCCTGAGGGTGTGCAAGACTCCACTAGTCAGAAGTAAACGTTTCCTTTGCCATATGAACTTAGTATGAGTATGCCACCCAAATGCGAACATACCAGTCGTTCCTCTGTTATTGAGGTGATCAGTCTCAAAATCTGACAACGGTGACAACACAGAGGCGTGACTGCATTATTTTTACGTAGAGTTGGTAGGCTTGTTAGTTCATCGCTTCTTTGATTTGCCCAGCGAGAATGGGCTTGTAGCTAAGTCTTCTTAACTCCCGCCCGTTCTTGCAGACCAATGACTGTTGGTAGTCGGTCAATGTGAAGAGTTATTGTATTCTGATTGGGTAGGCTTTTCTGCTCACGCAGATATCACTTGTGTCATATACTGGATTTCTGTTGCATGAGCAGTACACTCTACTCCTCTCATATATCCTGCGAACAGCTTCCGGTTGGACGGACAGTGACAAGGTATACCGTGTTATGGGGAAGCTGCCATTTTCGCTTTTTTTGCTTGTAACTAGCAACTTCACACCGTACTCCAGGCGACATCAGGGCCCTTTATGGGAGCCAGAGGGGGGTGTTGGAATTGCATAAGCCTAACACGAGCTCCCGCTTCCAAAAGCTCGTCATGAGTCTTTTGTTCCTTAATGTCCTTTATTCTGTCTTGAACTCAGTACCGTTGGGTGAAAAACCTTCCGCATTTGCTTCGCCACGGAAGGAAAATCTTTCCTACTATTCTACCTCTGCCATACCTGGCATTTCCGGGTTTTCGCTTTGAAAACTCTTCAACAACTCCCGAGCATGTTCCATGCTTTCTGGTAGTTCCCAGGTGTTCTCATTCTCCGAACAACCTTGCCCTTTCACCAAATACATTAATTCACGCATCCGAACATTGCGTCCGCGAACACTCCTGGTGTATGAGATTATTCCACTCTTTACTATCTTTTCAACCTTCCATTCTAAGTCTCCCTCGATTTCCTCAGGAGCTCGAGAGTGTCGCTCTCGCCCTGCACGCGCTGAGGCTAGGTAAGGTTCCAGTATTGATACATGGAACACTGGATGGATATGCCAACGGTCGGAGATATTTAGTTTGTACGATTAACGGCCTCTTTTCTCCAGGATTTCAAATGGCCCATAAAGCTGGGGACTTAACTTTTTAGATGGTCGTTTGTAGCGGATGCCTTTTGCATTTACCATCCCCTTATCACCAATTTTGATATCTCGTTGTTCCATCGCCTTTTTATCATAATATTTCCTCATGGCGTCCGTTGTACGTTACAAGGTTTGTGCTGCTTTTAAGTGTATCATTTTCATTCAATGTGCGTATAATGTGGCTCCTGGATTTTGAGCTTCCCTTTCCTTCACCCATTCCGTTTGTGGATGGAAACCACAGTTTACGAAGAATGGTCACATTTTATGTGTGTTTGTGCCTGAGATATTATATGCATGTTGTGCTAATGGGAGCAGTTGGTACCAATCATCCTAATCGTAGTTGACAAAATTTGGTAGGTATCCTTCCAGCACTTGGTTGGTCCTCTCAGTTTGTCCGTCTGTTTGTGGGTGGTACATGGTTGACATTTTTCACTTTATTCGCCCCTGCTTACACAGTGATTCTCAGAACTCTCCTGGAAACTTTACGTCCATGTCCGATACTATCTCTGTTGGCAACCCATGTAGTTCCCATACTTCCTGCAGGAAGGATTTGGCTACATCCTTGGCCGTCACATTTTCGTGTTGTCCAATGAAATGAGCTATTTTAGTGAATCGCTCTACTCCGACCATGCTTTGTGTGTGTCCTTGTGCCTCCGGTAGGTGTGTGATATAATCCGCAGATATTAACGCCCAAGCCGCGTAATGGACTTGTAGAGATTGTAACAACCCGCACCTGGTGTGACGTGGAGATTTATTGTGTTGGTATTCGTCGCATGATCGTACATGGTCCTTTTTTGAGTTTGCCAAACCTTTCCAGTAAAAATCTCGCGTGATTATGTCTAGGTTTTTTTCTTGTCCGAAATCTCCTGCCACCTTAGAATCATGTTATCCTTTCGCAACTTCCATTTGCAGCTCTTCGTTGTCGGGTAAGAAGAGCCAGTTCTTGTAGTACAGGAACCCCTTGACTATTTTCCATTATTTTGGTAACATCCCCCCGTCTCGTTCCAAGTCTTCCGACTCCCTTTTTCGTTCATTCCATACTTCGTCTTGCTCCGCAGCAACTAGGATTTGGTCAAACAATTCGGTAGCAAACAACTACATTTCTAGCTGTGCTAGAGTGGAGTTTGACATCCAAACTATTTCCTGTCTTGACTGAGGGTTGTGTAGTTCGTCCGTTTTGTCAAAATATTTATTAGTTTCGGCATCCGCTTGGAGTATACTTTTTGTAGTCATAGCGGTTTCTGTTGCTAGCATTCGTGTTGGAATGAAATCAGTGCTTCCGAACTCTTGGCCTGCATGCTCGGTTTGATCTAATTCCCTAACCTCCATCAATTTGAAGTTGTCGATTTGGGTTACTATCAGCTTGACTATGCGGTCACCTTTGTGTATTTGATAGTCCTTGAAGCTATGGTTTCGCAACAGTACCTTGAGTTCGCCTGTATAGCCTGCATTGATGACTCCGGCTCCAACCTCAACTCTGTTCTTACTCGCTAGTCCACTGCGAGACATGATTCTTCCGTAAGTTCTTTAAAGTATACGGACACCTAAGCCAGTATTGACCCGCAGCTGTCCTTTTACTGGCAGTGGGGCATCGTTAAATGCATAGAGGTCCTGACCAGCTGCCATTCGTGATTCGTTAATTGCTATTGCGGCTGCTTTGCTCAATTTCTTAATACGTATATTGTGAAGCTGCGGCAATTCTTCTTCCATCTCTATCCCTTCATCTTCGTCGCTCTCGGCTGATGTTAAAAAGGTTTGAAAATGTTGCAGTTTTAAAATAGACTGTTCGCTATGCACAGCTCACTTCTCTAGATGGTACTTCGGCTGTCTACTTAAGGCGTCAGGTTTTCCTCCTCTTGTGCCAGGTCGGTATACGACTTTGAAATTATATTCTGCTAGTGCTTGTGCCCAACGGATCTGCCTTCCATTCCATTTCTTGGTAGTGAGAAAATATTGTAAATTTTGTTGGTCCGTATAAACTGTAACGGGTTTTTCGGTGCCAAAGAGGTAATGTCTCCTTTCCTTGAATACTTCCATTATCACTAGTAATTCCTTATCATGAATTTCGTAGTTTCGTTGCGTGGAGTTTAGTTTTCGTGAATGGAACGCCACCGGATGTTGTTTCTTGTCTTGAAATTGTGACAGAACGCAACCGAGGGTGAAATCACTTGCATCCGTTTCCACTGCTGTGTCTAGCCCAGGATGGAAATGACAAAGTATGGGTGCGGTAACGAATTTTGCCTTCAAAATTTCAAGGGCTGTGTTCTGTTCAGTGCCCCAATAAAAAAAGTTTTGAATCATCTTTTAAGGTTTCCGTGATTGGCTTGCAAATCGTGGAGAAGTTTTGAATGAAACGTCGGTAAATATTAGCAAATCCGATGAAGACTTGGACTTCCTTAACGGAAGTGGGCGCCTTCCATTCCCTTATGGACTAGACTTTTCATTCGCTCATTTCCACTTCTTCGGTATTGACGATATAACCGTGAAATTCAACTTCTTTGACATGAAATATTGATTTTTCTAGGTTGACTGCTAGCTGGTTCACTTTTAGTTTCTGCAGAACCTTTTGAAACAACTGAATATGGTCTATCTCGTTTTCTGAGTATATCAGGATGTCGTCTAAGTAGACAACAACTCCTTGGTCTAGAAATTCACAAAGTATTTCGTGCATCATTGATTGGAAAGTAGCGGGCGCGTTCAGTAATCCTCACGGCATTACCATGTACTTATAGTGGCCGTAACGACATCGGAACGCCGTTTTCCATTCGGCTCCTTCGCCTATTCGTACCAAGTAGTACATTTTTTTAAGGTAGATCTTGGAGAAATTCTGGGATTCTTCTACTCGGTCTCTGAGTTCCCACATGATAGTTATCGGGTGTCTGTCCGCAATAGTAACTGCATTCAACCCTCGGCAATCGACTACTAGTCATAGTTTGCCATCCGCCTTTGGAACGAAATAAATAGGAGCGCTGGCAGGTGATTGACTTGGTCAAATTTTCCCTTATTGTAGCATTTCATCTAAGTAATTTCTAAGTTCCAATGTTGCATTGCCGACAACGGGTAAATTGGTCCCCAAGGCAGGTCTTCCCCATCCTTAATTCTGATGGTGTGATGCCATTTTCTCCTAGGGGGCATTTGCGTTGCAACTTCCTCCTCCAATTTTTAAACATAATCGTGGTATTGTTTGGGGATTTTATGGATGATGTTCTCGACTGGTTCGTTCTTACACTGTATTGGTCCTATGACTTGTGCATTTTGATTGAAAACTACCGTCTCGTAATACTCCCACATGTCCCCCAATCCTTCATCAATTTCGTAGTCTGGATGTGATTTTTCGGAAAAATACCAATCCTGCGGGTGTTCTATATTCGTCATGTAGTGTTCCTTACACCACTCAAAAGGAATAATAAGATTGTAGTTTCCTGCATTTGCAATTTCACTGGAGATTTCCGATCGGTGGGAGTTTGTCCCGATCTCTAACAAAATTGGGCCTGTAAAATGTTTTCCGACTCTTTCATTGGCGGTGCCATCGAATTCTAAGATTTTTTTTTTTTTTTTTCCTTCATTTATTGTTACTGATTATGGTACAGAACAATGCGCATGGACCTCGCGGTATGGCGTACTGAAAGAAACCATTCCTCCCTGCCTCCTAGGAAAAAACCATCACCTCAAGTCCCTCTGGTATGGGACTAACCGCACACTCCCGCATCCTGAAAGGCCCCAGACAGCCCCAAGCAAGAGAAGAAAGGAGACGCCTATCTATCAAACAGGCAGAGAGCGACAGGAAAACCTATGGCATACACTGCAAGGCAAAAGAAAGAACAAAATCCAAGTAAGAAAAGACCCCCCAATATGTGCCCGGATGCAAGCGCGGAAGCAATGTACTGCAGGCAGACCCTGAAAGGTCCTGGGCAGTGAAGCCCTAATTGTGCCCCAAGGAAACCGCCCATGAAGGAGGCAGTGCAATACCATCACAGAGGACCAAGGGGGGGTGGCAGGGGGGCGCCACGGGAGAGAGTAGATGGCAGGTATGGAAGGCCGCCTGGCAGAGGGGATGCCGCCCAGCAGATAGGGTGCTAGCCAAAGTATAGAACCCAAGGACGTGGGTGGCCAAAGGATGGAGGAGCCGTGTAGAAGTGACGGAACCAGATGTAGTGGGGGGGTGGTAGTAAGGTACCAGCTGATCCCGTGGAGGGAGGAGAGGAGGGGTAGACCTAAGGTTGATCCAACTATCGGAAACGTGTTCGTGTCTTTCTAGGCGGTTTCCAACCTAGCCAGCAGACTAAAAGTGTATTCCCGCATCTCTCATGTAGTCCCTTGTTCTGCGAGAAATAGCATCACTTAGTGGATGGGATCCCACCACTAACAGTCTGAAGGATAGGAGGAAGGAGGCGAAATCAACCGTGGCCTGTTGGGGAGATTTCCTGTGAAGAATCCTTCATTTTCGCTTACCGCAAACTGTATTCCCAGCCATCTGAAGAATCAAGAATGGGGGTTGCCGACCGTGCTGATGCTAAGCGAGGTGCGAAACAAAAGCGGGCAAGTGTGGAGAAACAACAACCTGAGATGTTGAAATGGGGTAGGAGGAGCAGTCTTGAGGGTAGACCTCAAGAGGGAACAGTGAAGATGATGCCCGAGGGCAAGGAAGTGATAAAAGAGATGGCCAGCACCCCCCAAGGGGGAGGGTGCTGGACCCGAAAAGTGGTGATAGTTTCTTTGGTGTTGAGTCGTTCCCGATTAGGAAGTAAATTTCAATGACCGGAGTTGTAACGGAGACGGAGGATGCATCAAATGCTAAGATTTCCGTAGGATTTTGACTCCTTTTATAAGAAATATCGTATTCACGTATGAGGGGTGGGTTAATTAGGAAGATATTAGAACCAGAATCTAATGACACGTGAATCTGGATTCTTTTTCCTTCCGTCTCGATGTGTGCGATACCATCAAGGTAATTGTATCGTCTGGGTCGAGGTATCTTTGCAATCTTCTGGACCTCGACGAATGTGTAGGCTTTTCATTTTTGAAACATTTCAGGGATGTTCGAGACCATGCCTGCATAGTTTCAGTCAATTAGACCTCCTCAGCCAAACTAGTTCCTGTTAGCCTTTTCCTTAATAGGGTTCTTATCTTGGTCTTCAGGTGTTTCACCAACACTCGTGGAGAGAGCGAGCAGTTATTAGGTTGCGTGCCCCTTTTCCATCCACAATTTTTTGGTCATTGGGCAGCCCACTTCTAGCGGTCTTTACCCCTTGCCGAAGGGTTCCTGCTCATCCTGCGTTTACAACCTGCAGGTCCTGCCTGGGGGGTATCCGCGATCTCCAGATAGGTACATAGTATTACCATCGGGTTCATAGGGTTGGCCGATTACCACAATCTATCCTTCCCGCGCTTGTTCTCCACCCTCATTTCATGGGATCATATCTGTTACAGAATTCATAAGTTGGTACCGCCGAATCAATTTCAAGGAGACTGTATCCGTGAGAAGTAAGTCTAGAGCCGTGTCCCGAGTGCATCCGATAATAGCTCTTGAGTGAAGGATGCCTCGTTACTCCCTAGGATCATTACCCTTGCCCCTACTGACTCTCCCTAGTATGATTTCTCCTGACTTCGATTTAATTCCAAGTTGGTTCTTACCAGAGACCTTTGAGTTTCCGGAACCCATGTCCGACTACCATCATTTATTTTCCGCGGGTGATGTGTCAGGGGTCCTTACCACTGATGGGTGGGAAAGATGTTTCTCGCATCGTTTCTTCGATTCTAATGGACCTGCTTGCCTATTTGAGCACCAGTTGTATAGACTACCGGATCACCGTCGCCGTCAGTGCCCCATTCCCTTAGTCTTCCATTTCATGATCCCCAAGGTTTTCCCAAATGTGTGTGAGACCTACCATCCAGGCGACTTGTTTCTTTTATAGTAGTGGTTGGTTTCCATTAGCCGAATTCACTTGGGGATGCCCTTAATTGGGTTGGTGATCATTCCGATCCTTCTTGCTGGTATCTTTCCAAGGAGCCCGCTGGATTGCTGTTACTTGCGCATCCTTCCTGCAAGTATTCCATTTATGGTTCGTCAAACCACACCGTGTACACACCATATTTTTCTTTCTTTCTTCGATGAAGTTTTGTGGAATGCCTTTGAGCGTTCTCTCCCATTCTGTGGTGTTTCACAATTTATCATCTTTATTCAACGGTGAGGTCCTCCCTTCTTGTTTAGTTGCCTTATATACTGCATGTTCTACTTTGGAGTGCTGCTTAGGCTTTTGGATGATTTTAGTTCCACCCCTTTCCTCATGGCGGTGCTTTCTTTTTGTCGTCTTGACCTCGCCTTCTTGTGTAGAGACTCGTTAGTCCAGCATCCATTCTTCATAACATTCATCACATTCCCTTAATGCACCTAACCATTCTTCATCGAGATCGTATGTTTTCTGGGCCAGTCGTTACAGTATCTGTAGTAGTTTCTTTTCTTCCGGCATTCTTCGCCACGCAATCCCGGCTAATTGCACCTTGATGTGAAGGTTCTCCATCTTTAACAAGAGGGTAGAAATCTTCCCCTTGTATTTAACGTTATCCATATGTCATGTTGCCTCTCGATCTTCGTGTTACAGGTAACCAACTCATAGCTCAGTAGATTAAGGTTAAGCTTATTAAGTGTTGGATAACGGAGTAGTGTCAGGAAGGCGTATTAATTTTATTGCTAATACTCGTTTCGCTAAAACTGCTAAGAGTATGAAGTGTAGGTAATAACTTGTTATATTGATAAGATCACTTCTTTGTTGTTGAATGTCAAATAGCTCGGGAGAAACTCTTATATTCATATCCCGCGTGAGTTTCCGCGGCCAGTACATCTAATACCTATACTAACTAAGTACCTCCACAACAACTAGCATTCTCTCGTCTTATCAATCTTAAGTGCGAACACTCGCAGACCCTGAATAATTCCACGCTTCTGGTCATTTGGGTTATTTTACTTCGTCTCACGGAGGGTGTGCAAGACTCCCCCAGGCTGAAGTAAACGATGTCCTCGCCATAGAAACTTTAGTCTGAGTATGCCGTCCAGATGCGAACATACCAGTTGTTCCTCTGTTATTGAGGTAATCAGTCTTAATTTCAGACGGCGGTGACAACACAGAGGTGTGACTGCATTATCTTTATGTAGAGTTGGTAGGCTTAGTGCTATATCGCTTCTTTAATTTGCCTAGTGTGAATGGGCTTGCAGCTACATCTTCTTAACTCCCGTCCCTTCTTGCGGACCTATGACTTAATTGTAGTCAGTCATTGTGAAGCATTATTGTTTTCTGATTCGGTAGGCTTTTCCACTCATGCGGATATTCTTTGTATCATATACTGAATTCCAGCTGTATGAGCAGTGCACACTACCCCTCTCATAAATCCTCCGAACCACTTGCGGTCAGACGGACGGCGATGACGTATATGGTGTTATGGGAAAGCTACCACTTTCGCGATTTTTGCTGGTAACTAGCAACTTCACACCGTACTGTAGGCGACGGCCGGGCTCTACATCGGGTCCAGAGGGGGGTGTTGAAATTGCATATGCCTAACACTTTGGCAGTGCAGGCATATCGGTTGGTAATTTCCGGACAGAAACGTAGCCGATGAATAAGCTCTTCTATTTTAATATGGCCTAACTTGCCCATCATGGCGCAGCGATACCAATTTGTGAAGTGCGCAAGATTTTCCCCCTTCGTCCGACTGATGGCATATTGTATCCTATGCATGTGTTTTTCCCAATATTGTGAATTTCGTCTGAAATAATCTTCGCTTTGGAGTAACCAAGTTTTCACGTTTTGGTAGTCCTTTACTTCGAAGATTTCTAGTAGTATGGCGTCTTTCTTTTGTGCACCAGCCAGTCCTTAGCTTACCTCTTCTATAAGCAGTTACATTCATTCGTAGTCCAGGTCTTCCTTGGGCATCATTCCACGCCTGGCACGGTGTTGTCTTTATTTCCACTTACGTCGGTCTTCATCAGGGTCCCCGTACCTTTCCCTGTCTGAAGAACTATTGGATGAACCATCGTCATCATTATCGTTGTCACCTGGATGCCCTGCGTCATCTCTTGGACCTTGGGGCGGTTCTTTTCCACCACTACTAGGCCATGCTTCTTGCCCTTGTTGCTCAGGTGCCTTTCTCTTTCCTTTTCAATTTTCTTGAGAGTTTCGGCTATCCTTAGATGCAGGGCCCTGCAGTGGATTGCTTTCTCCTCTGTCAGCACCAGATGGTCGTTGGTTGACCTGTGCCGACAAATTGTCCAACAGTCGTTTCAATTCCCAGATTTCGACATCCTTCCGGGCTTCGAATTCTTTCTTGACACCATGGTTTCTTGCTATTTGTACTTTTACGCCCTCGTTTTCCTCCCTTTGTGTAGCGAATTCCCTTAACAATTTATCACGGTGTGATTGTAAGGTATAAAATTCCTTTTCCAATAAGAGGTTTCGAGTGAGTGATTATGCATCAGTTGTTTCTATGTTGCCATGCAATTGTTGACTCACTTCTTGTTGTCGCTCCTGTTGCTGACAAATCCTATTTTCTTTGGCCACTCGTCTTAACTCGGACCGGTCCCATGCTTTACTAAGTGCTGAAGTAACTATTTCAAGATTTTTCTGGAGATTTTCTACTTCCTCATCGCCTAGTTCCTCTCCCTCTTTAACTCTTGTCCGAACATCTTCCTAGTCTGCCACCACGCGCTGTTGAGAGTTTGAGAGAGTATTGAAAGCAATATGTTGCCGATCTCGGGTTTCCTTTGCCGTCCTGTCAATACAGTTTATTACCGCGTCAAGCTCAGTTAAGATGTTTCTCGCAGTTCGTTGGGCCAGAGTTGGAGGTCCTTGGAGTGGGGTGGAGTATCTTTTGAGGAAACTAAGCAACAGTTTCGTCAGTCCCCCAGGGGTTAGTTATATCAATCCCCTCAGCTTAGACAGTCATCACCTTTTGTCAACCCTTGAAGGGGGCCTTACGACATGGGTTCCGCTTCAGCTTGGAATATAACTCCCAGGAACCAGTGGTAGTTCTGACGTTGTAGTTGAAACTTAGTCAACTCCATCATCATCTAAGCTTTCCCCCATGATTTCGTCTTGCCCCATAATTCTTAATGCCAGATCAGAGTAAGTTTCCGGTCTTGGTTTTGAATTGTTGACTTCAAGGTAGAAATGAATCGTTCAGGGGTTCAACCGTCCTTCACGAATGAATTGCCTAGGATTTTGACAGTGGAAGAATGTAAGTGATATCGTATTTTTCCTGCGACGTCCAGTTACCACCCACGAGGGGCTCTTTTACCCAGTGGTCTAGGAATAACTTTTTTGTCCAAGTTAAGAACAATTTCACTACAAGGATGTTTCCAGATAAGTTCTTTCTGCCACCGTACGGCGCATTGTGTCCTTCGCTGCTTCACTGTTTTGAGGTTCTATCCCTTGTACCGGGTTTCAGGAGGTTCAACAGAAGAAGCTAGTGTAATGCTACCCTGCTTGTCTGGTGAGAATGAGTACATCGTCGTAATCGGCTTCCTCCCTATGGGTTGTTAAGTACCCAGGAAAAGGTTCAGATACGTCCAGTATAGCCGGTGTGTTCCCTAAGATGAAGAACAAATAGTAACAGAGAATAATAGCAAATATTGTTAAGATCATTTGACACCTTTGGTGTGGATCGTGCCTCAGTGACAGAGAGACTATCAATATAGTGTTATGGGTAGCCCACTCAGACCACAGTAGAGTAAGGTTAAGCATTTTTTAAGTGTTCGATAACCGAGTAGTGTCAGGAAGGTGTCGTGAATTACTCACTAATACTCATTTCGCTAAAACTACTAAGAGTATGAAGTGTAGATAATAACTTTTTATATTGATAAGATCTCTTCTCCGTCACTGTCTGTCTGATAGCTGGGGAGGAACTCTTATACTCATATCCCGCGTGAGTTTCCGCGGCAGCTACATCTAATACCTAGACTAACTAAGGACCTCGGCAACAACTACTAGTTTTTTCATCTTATCAATCTTAAGTGCGAACTCTCGTAGACCCTGAATAATTTCCCGCTTCAGGTCATTCAGCTTATTTTACTTCGTCTTTCTGAGGCTGTGCGAGACTCCACCAGTTGGAAGTAAACGATGCCTTTGCCATATGAACTTAGGCTGAGTATGCCGCCTACATGCGAACATACCAGTCGTTCCTCTGTTATTGAGGTGATCAGTCTCAATATCAGACAATGGTGACAACCCAGAGGCATGACTGCATTATCTTTACATAGAGTTGGTAGGTTTAGTCCTCCATTACTTCTTTGATTTGCCTAGCAAGAATGGGCTTGCAGCTATGTCTCCTTAACTCCAGTCCGTTCTTGCAGACCAATGACTGTTTGTAGTCGATCAACATGAACCGTTATTGTATTCTGATTGAGTAGGCTTTTCTGCCCACGCAGATATCACTTGTATCATATACTGGATTCCAGTTTTATGAGCAGTGCACACTACCCCTCTCATATATTCTACGAACATCTTCCGGTTGGACGGACGGCAATAATGTATACTGTGTTTCTGGGAAGCTGTTATTTTCGCGTTTTTTGCTGGTAACTAGCCACTTCACAGCGTACTGCAGGCGACGTCCAAGCCCTACATCGGGGCCAGAGGGGGGTGTTGGAAGTGCATATGCCTAACAAGTTGATTGTCTTAGGAAAAGTCGTCTCGCATATATCTAAGTAGAATTATATATCGCCAGCTCCTCTCCATCACTCCTAAGCTTACAACTTGTTAGGCATATGCAATTCCAACACCCCCCTCTGGCCCCGATGTAGGGCTCGGATGTCGCCAGCAGTACGGTGTAAAGTTGCTAGTTACCCGCAAAAAACGCGAAAATGATGGCTTCCCCGCAACACAGTATATCTCATCGCTGTCCGTCCGACAAGAAGCTGTTCGAAAGATATATGAGAGGGGTAGTGTGCACTGCTCATACAACTGGAATCCTGTATATGATACAAGTGATATCTGCGTGAGCAGAAAAGCCTACCGAATCAGAATACAATAACGCTTCACATTGACGGACTACAAACAGTCATTGGTCTGCAAGAACGGACGGGAGTGAAGAAGCCGTAGCTGCAAGCCCATTCTCACTAGGCAAATCAATGAAGCGATGGAGCACTAAGCCTACCAACTCTACGTAAAGATAGTGCAGTCATGCCTCTGTGTTGTCACCATTGTCTGATATTGAGACTGATCACCTCAATAACAGAGGAACGACTGGTATGTTCGCATTTGGGCGGCATACTCATACTAAGTTCATATGGCAAAGGCATCATTTACTTCCGACTGGTGGGGTCTCACACACCCTCAGGAGGACAAAGTAAAATAAGCCGCATGGCCAGAAGCTGGGAATTATTCAGGGTCTGCGAGTGTTCGCACTTAAGATTGATAGAACGAAGGACTAGTAGTTGTTGTGGAGGTACTTAGTTAGTATAGGTATTAGATGTACCGGCCGCGGAAACTCACACGGAATATAAATATAAGAGTTCCTCCCCCGCTATTAGACAGACAGCAACAGAGAAGAGATCTTATCAATATAAAAAGTTATTATCTATACTTCATCCTCTTAGTAGTATCAGCGAAATGCGTATTGCGATTAATTCACAACAACTTCCTGACACTACTCCGTTACCGAACACTTAAAAAAAGCTTAACAATCCTCTATTGAGCTCTGAGTGGGTTACCCGTAACACTATATTGATAATCTCTCTGTCACTGATGCACGATCGACACAAACGGTATCAAATGATCTTGACAATACTTGCTATTATCCTTTGTTACTATTTGTTCTTCTTCCTAGGGAAAACACCGGCTACACTGCAAGTATCTTCACCCCTTCGTGGGTTCTTAACGACCTGTCAGGACGAAGACGATTACCACAATTTCGAGCCAGACAAGCAGGGTAGCCTTACACTAGCTCGTTCTGTTGAACCTCCAGTCGCCAGGTACAAGGGAAAGAACCTCAAAACAGTTAAGCAGTGAAGGACACATTGGGCCGCACAGTCGCAGAAAGAACTTATCTGGAACCATCCTTGCAGTGAAATTGTTCTAAACTTGGACGACAAAGTTACTCCTATACCATTAGGTAAAAGAACCCCTCGTGGGTAGTGACTGCACGTGGCGGGGAAAATACAATATCATTTACATCCTTCCGTTGTCAAAATCCTACGCAATACAATCGTTAAGGACAGTTGGACCACTGAACGATTCTTTTCTACCGCGAAGTCCACAATTCAAAACCAAGCCCAGAAACTTAAGCAGATATGGCATTAAGAATTATGGGGGAAGACGAAGTCATGGGGGAAAGCTTAGGTGATGATGGAGTTGACCAAGTTTCAACTACAACGTCGGAACCACCACTGGTTCCTGGGAGTTACGTTCCAAGCCGAGGCAGAAGACTTGTCGTACGGCCCCTCTTCAAGAGTTGACAAAAGGCGATCACCGTCTAAGATGAGGGGATTGATACAACCAACCCCTGGGGGACTGACGAAACCATCTCTCACTTTCCTTAAAAAATACTCCACCCCACTCCAAGGACCTCAAACTAAGGCCCGACGAACTGCGGGAGACTTCATAACCAAGCTTGACTCGGCAATAGGACATATTAACTGGACGCCAAAGGAAACCCAAGATCGGCAACGTATTGCTTTCAATACTCTCTCAAACTCTCAACAGCGCTTGGTGGCAGACTTGGAAGATGTTCGGACAAGAGTTTAAGAGGGAGAGGAACTAGGAGGCCAGGATGTAGAAAATCTCCGGAAAAATCTAGAAATAGTTGCTTCAGAACTTAGTAAAGCATGGGACCGGTCCAAGTTAAGACGAATGGCCGTGGAAAAGAGGATTCGTCAGCAACCGGAGCGACTAATAAGAAGTGAGTCCTCAATTGCATAGCAACATAGGAACAACTGATGCACAATCACTCGCTCGAGACCTCTTATTGGAAAAGGAAGTTAATACCTTACAATCATACCGTAATGAATTGGTAAGGGAATTAGCTACACAAAGGGGGGAAAATCAGGACGTAAGAGGACAAATAGCAAGAAACCAGCCTGTCAACAAAGAATTCGAAGCCCGGAAGGATGCAGAAATCTGGGAATTGAAAAGACTGTGGGACAATTTGTCGGCACAGGTTAACCAACGACCATCTAGTGCTGACAGAGGAGAAAGCAATCCACCTCAGGCCCCTGCACCTAAGAATAGCCTAAACTCTCAAGAAAATCGAAAAAGAAAGACAAAGGCCTCTGAGCAACAAGAGCCAGAAGCAGGGCTTAGCGGTAGTGGAAAAGGACTGCCGCAAGGTCCAAGAGATAATGCAGGGCATCCAGGTGACAACGATGATGTATACAATAGCTCATCAAGTAGTTCTTCAGACAGGGAAAGCTACAGGGACCCTGATGAAGACTGATGTAGGTGGAAATAAGGACAACACCGTGCCAGGCGTGAAATGACGCCCAAGGAAGAACTGGACTACGAACGAATGCAACTGCTTATAGAAGCGGTAAGCAAAAGACTGGCCGGTGCTAAAAAGAAAGACGCCACACCACCGCAAATCTTCCCAGCAAAGGACTACCAAAACGTAAAAACTTGGTTACTCCAATGCGAAGATTATTTCCCACAAAACCCACAACATTGGGAAAAACACATGCATTGGATACAATATAACATCAGTCGGACGAAGAGGGAGAATCTCGCGCAGTTCACATATTGGTATCGATGCGCCATGACGGGCATGTTAGGCCATATTAAAATAGCAGGGCTTATTCATTGGCTACATTTCTGTCCGGAAATTACTAACCGATATGCCAGCACTGCCAAAGATCGAGAGGCACTACAAGATATGGATAAGGTTAAATATGAGGGGAAGATTACTACCCCCTTATTAAAGATGGAGAACCTTATCATCAAGGCGCAATTAGCTGGTATTGCGTGGCGAAGAAAGCTGGAAGAAAAGATACCACTACAAATACTGGAACGACTGTCCTTGAAAAAATACGATCTCGATGAAGAATGGTTAGGTGCATTTAGGTAATGTGGTGAACGTTATAAAGAATGGAAGCTGGACCAACGAGTCTCTACACGAGAAGGCCAGGTTAAGACAACACAAAGAAAGGACCGCAATAAGGAAAGGAGTGGATCCAAAACCATCAAAAAGCGTAAGCAGTACACCAAAACAGAACGCACAGCATATCAGGCCACCAAACAAGAAGGTAGGACCTTGATGTTGAATAAGGCTGGTAAATTGTGAAACACCACGGAATGGGAGAAAATGCACAAAGGCATTCCGCGAAACCTCCTCGACAAAAGAAAGAAAACTATGTGTTGTACACGGAGTGGTTTGACGAACCATAAATGGAAAACTTGCCGGAAGGATGCGCAAGTAACAGCAATCCAAGAGGCTCCTTGGAAAGGTACCTAAAAGTAGGATTGTAATGATCACCAATACAATAAAGAGCGTACCTAAGTGAATTCGGCTAATGGAAACAAACTACCGCCGCAAAAGGAACAAGTGGCCTGGATTGAACGGCCCACGCAGGTTTGGGAAAACCTTTGGGATCATGAAATGAAGCAGTAAGGGAATAGGGCACCGACGGCAATGGCGATCGGGGGGTCTATACAACCGGTGCCCCAATAGGTACGCTGGTCTACTGGAAAGGAAGAAACGATGCGAGGAACACCTCTCCCACCCACTGGTGGTAAGGACTACTGACACATCAACTGGGGAAAATACATGATGGTAGTCGGACACATGTTTCGGAAACTTGAAGGTCTCCGATAAGGACCAACTTGGGATTAAAACGAAGTCAGGAGAGATCATACTAGGGAGAGTCAGTAGGGGCGAGGAAGATGACCCTTGGAAGTAACAAGGCATACTTCACTCAAGAGCTATTATCGGATGCACTCAGGACAAGGCTCTAGACTTGCTTCTCAAGGATACAGTCACCCTCGAATTGATTCGGCGGTACCAACGCATGAATTCTGTGACAGATATTATCTCATGAAATGAGGGTAGAGAACAAGCGCGAGAAGGATAGAACATGGTAATCGGCCAGCCCTATGAACCCGCTGGTAATACTATGTACCTATCGGGAAGATCGTAAATACCCCACGGACAGGACCTGCAGGTTGTATAAGCAGGATGAGAGGAAACCCTTCGGCAAGGGGTAATGACCGCTGGAAGTGGACTGCCCAATGACCAAAAAAGTTGTGGATGGAAAAGAGGCACGCAACTCAATAACTGCTTGCTCTCTCCACGAGTGTTAGTGAAACACCAAAAGACCAAGATAAGAACCCTATTAGGAAAAGGATAACAGGAACTAGTTTGGCTGAGGAGGTCTAATTGACTGAAACTATGCGGGCATGGTCTCAAACATCCACAAAATGTCTCAAAAACAAACAGCCAACACATTGGTCGAGGTCCAGAAGAGAGTAAAGATACCTCGACCCTGATGATACAATTGCATAGAAGGTATCGCAGACATTGAGATGGAAGGAAAAAGAATCCCGGTTCGCGTGTCATTTTATTCTGGTTCTAATATCCTTCTAATTAACGCCGGCCTCGTACGAGAATACAATATTGCTTATAAAAGGAGTCAAAATCCTACGGAAATCTCAGGATTTGATAGCTCGGCCATTGAAAGCGGCAGAAAACATTTACTTACCCAATTTTGTTAGAGATCGGGACAAACTTCCACTGATCGTAAATCTCGTGTGAAATCGCAAATAGAGTAAACTCCAACCTTATTATTCCTTTCGAGTGGTGTAAGAAACACTACATGACGAATATTGAACACCTGGAGGATTGGTATTTTTCCGAAAAATCATGTCCAGACCAAGAAATCAAAGAAGGATTGGGGGATATGTGGGAGTATGTCGAGACGGCAGTTTTCGATCAAAATGCACCAGTCATAGGAAGAATACCGTGTAAGGACGAACCCATTGAGAAGATCATACATAAAATCCCCAAACAATACCATGATTATGTTCAACTATTCGAGGAGGAAGTTGCAACGCAAACGCCCCCTAGGAGAAAATGGAATCACGCCATCAGAATTAAGGGTGGGGAAGAACCGCCTTGGGCCCAATATACCCGTTATTGGCAATTCAATTAAAGGAACTTAGAAAGTACTTGGACACAATGCTACCACAAGGGAAAATTCGACCAAGTCAATTACCTGCCAGCACTCCTATTCATTTCGTTTCAAAGGCGGATGGCAAACTACAACTACTAGTCGATTACCGAGATTTGAATTCAGTTACCATCGCGGACAGATATCTGATACCAATCATGAGGAAACTCAGAGACTGAGTAGAAGAATCCCAGATTTTCTCTAAGATCGACCTTAAAAAGAGGTACTACTTGGTGCGAATAGCCGTAGGAGAAGTATGGAAAACAGTGTTCCGATGCCGTTACAGCCACTACAAGTACATAGTAATGCCTTACGGATTACTTAACGCGCCCGCTACTTGCCAATCAATGATGCACAAAATACTGAGTAAATTTCTAGACCAAGGAGTTGTTGTCTACTTAGACGACATCCTGATATACTCGGAAAACGAGAAAAACCATATTCAGTTGGTTAAACAGGTTCTGCAGAAACTAAAAGAAAACCAGCTAGCAGTCAACCCAGAAAAATTAATATTTCACGTCGAAGAAGTTGAATTTCTTGGTTACATCGTCAATACCGAAGGAGTGGAAATGAGCGAAAGAAAAGTCAAGTCCAAAAGGGAATGGAAGGCGCCCACTTCAGTTTAGGAAGTCCAAGTCTTCATCGGATTTACTAATTTTTACCAACATTTCATTCAAAACTTCTCTGTGATTTGCAAGCCAATCACGGAAACCTTAAAAGGTGTCTCGAAGATTTTTTATTGGGGAACTAAACGGAACATGGCCTTTGAAACTTTCAAGGAAAACTTCGCTACCGCACCCATACTTTGTCATTTCCATCCTGGGCTAGATACAGTAGTAGGAACAGATGCAAGCGATTTCACCCTCGGTTGCGTTCTGTCACATTTTCAAGACAAGAAACTCCACCCAGTGGCATTCCATTCACAAAAATTAAACTCTGCCAAACGAAACTACAAAATTCATGATAAGGAATTACTAGCAATAATAGAAGCATTCAAGGAATGGAGACATTACCTCTTAGGCACCGAAAAACCCGTTCCAGTTTATAAGGACCACCAAAATCTACAACATTTTCTCACTACCAAGAAATGGAATGGAAGGCAGATCCGTTGAGCACAAGCGCTAGCATAATATAATTTCAAAATCGTATACCGACCTTGCAAAAGAGGAGGAAAACCTGGCGCCTCAAGTAAACAGCCGGAGTACCGTCTAGAGGAGGGAACAGCGCATAGCGAACAGTCTATTTTAAAACCGCAACATTTTCAAATCTTTTTGACATCGGCGGAGAGCGACGAAGATGAAGGGATAGAGATGGAAGAAGAATTGCCGAAGCTTCACAATATAAATATTAAGAAATTGAGCAAAGCAGCCCTAATACCAGCTAAGGGATCACGAATGGCAGCTGGTCACAACCTCTATGCATTAAACGATGCCCCACTTCCGGCAAAAGGACAGCTGCTGGTCAACACAGGCTTAGCAGTCAGTCTACCACAAGGAACTTGCGTAAGAATCTTGTCTCGCAGTGGACTAGCGAGTAAGAACGGAGTTGAGGTTGGAGCTGGAGTCATTGATGCAGACAATAAAGACGAACTCAAGGTACTGGTGCGAAACCATAGTTTCAAGGACTATTAAATACCTAAAGGTGGCCGCATAGCGCAGCTGATAGTAACCCAAATCGACTACTCCAAATTGATGGAGGTCAAGGAGTTAGATCGAACCATGCGTGCCGGCCAAGGGTTTCAAAGTACTGATTTCATTCCAACACGAATTCTAGCAACAGAACTGCTATGACTACAAAAAGTATACTGCAAGCGGATGCCGAAACTAATAAATATTTCAACAAAACGGACGAACTACACAACCCCCAGTCAAGACAGGAAATAGGTTTGATGTCAAACTCCACTCTAGCATAGATGGAAATGAAGGTGTTTGCTACTGAATTTCTTGACCAAGTCCTAGTTACTGCGGAGCAAGAAGAAGTATGGAAAGAACAAAAAAGAGAGTTGGAAGCCTTGGAACGAGACGGGGGAACGTTACCAAAACAATGGAAAATAGTCAAAGGGTTCCCGTACTACAAAAACTGACCTTACTTACCTGACAACGAAGAGCTGCGAATGGTAGTTGCGAAAGGATGCCATGACTCTAAGATGGCAAAACATTAAGGATAAGAAGAAACCCTCGAAGTAATCACTAGAGATTTTTACTGAAAAGGTTTGGCAAACTGGATAAATGACTACGTACGATCATGCGACGAATGCCAACACAATAAATCTTCACGTCAGGCCAGGTACAGGTTGTTACAACCTCTACCAGTCCCTTACCCGGCTTGGGCATTAACATCTACCGATTTTATAGCAAATCTACCGGAGTCACAAGGACACACACAAATCATGGTCGTAATAGACCGATTCAACAAAATTGCTCATTCCATCGGACTACACGAAAATGCGACGGCCAAGGTTGTATCCAGATCCTTCCTGCAGGAAGTATGGAAACTACATGGGTTGCCAACAGAGATAGTATTGGACATGGACACAAGGTTTTCCGGCGAGTTCTTGGAATCACTGTGTAAGCAGTGGGGAATAAAGCGAAAAATGTCAACCGTGTACCACCAACAAACAGACGGACAAACCGCGAGGACCAACCAAGTGCTGGAAGAATACCTGCCAAATTTTGTCAACTATGATCAGGATGATTGGTACCAACTGCTCCCATTAGCGGAACATGCATACAATAACTCAGCCACAAACGCACATAAAATGTCTCTATTCTTCGCACACTATGGTTTCCACCCACAAATGGAATGGATGAAGGAAAGGGAAGCTCAAAATCCAGGAGCCACGATATACGCACATTGGATGAAAATGATACACCAAAAAGCAGCACAAACCTTGGAACGTACCAGGGCAGCCATGAGGAAATATTATGATAAAAAGGCAATAGAACAACCAGATATCAAAATTGGTGATAAGGTGATGTTAACTGCAAACAACATCCGCTCCAAACGACCATCTAAAAAGGTAAGTCCCAAGCTGTATGGGCCGTTTGAAATTCTAGAGAAAAGAGGCCGTTCATCCTACAAACTAAATATCTCCGACCGTTGGCATATCCATCCAGTGTTCCATGTATCAATACTGGAACCTTACCCAGTCTCAGCTCGTACAGGGCGAGAGCAACCCCCAAAAGCCCCTGAGGAAATCGAGGGAGACTTAGAATGGGAGGTTGAAGAGATAGTGAAGAGTGAAATAATCTCATACACTAGGAGAGTTTGGGGATGCCATGTTCGGATACGCGAATTATGGTATTTTGTGAAATGGAAAGGTTCTTCGGAGGATGAGAACACCTGGGAACCACTAGAAAGCATGGAACATGCTCAGAAGTTGATGAAGAGTTTTCATAGCGAAAACCCGGAATTGCCAGGTATGGCAGAGGTAGAATAGTACGAAAGGTTTTCCTGCTGTGGCCAAGCAAACGCGGAAGGTTTTTTACCCTATGATACTGAGTTCAAGACAGAATAATGGAAATTAAGGAATAAAAGACTCGTGACGAGCTTTTGGAAGCGGGAGCTCATGTTAGGCATATGCAATTCCAACACCCCCCTCTGGCCCCGATATAGGGCCTGGACATCGCCTGCAGTACGGTGTGAAGTTGCTAGTTACCGGCAAAAAACGTGTAAATGGCAGCTTCCCCATAATACCATATACGTCGTCGCCATCCATCCGACCGGATGCTGTTCGCAGGATAAATGAGAGGGGAAGTGTGCACTGCTCATACAGCTGGAATCCAGTATATGATACACTTGATCTCTGCGTGAGCAGAAAGGCCTACCAAATCAGAATACAATAACGGTTCATGTTGACCGACTACAAACAGTCAATGGTCTGCAAGAACGGACGGGAGTTAAGGAAACATAGCTGCAAGCCCATTCTCGCTAGGAAAATCAATGAAGCGATGGAGCACTAACTCTACCAACTCTACGTAAAGATAATTTAGTCATGTCTCTGTGTTGTCACCGTTGTCTGATATTGAGACTGACCACCTCAATAACAGAGGAACGACTGGTATGTTCACATTTGGGCGGCATACTTTGACTAAATTTATATGTCAAAGGCATCGTTTACTTCCGACTGATGTAGTCTCGCACATCCTCAGGAAAACGAAGTAAAATAAGCCCAATGACCAGAAACTGGGAATTATTCAGGGTCTACGAGTGTTCGCACTTAAGATTGATATGACGAAAAAACTAGTAGTTGTTGTGGAGGTACTTAGTTAGTATTGGTATTAGATGTACCAGCCGCGGAAACTCACGCGGGATATAAATATAAGTGTTCCTCCACCGCTGTTAGACAGACTGTGACGTTGAGGAAATCTTATCAATATAAAAAGTTATTATCTACAACTCATACTCTTAGTAGTTTTAGCAAAACAAGCATTAGCGATTAATTCACGACACCTTCCTGACCCTACTCCTTTATCGAACACTTAAAAAATGCTTAACCTTACTTTACTGAGCTCTGAGTTGGTTACCCGTAACACAACTATCCTCTTGAGAACTTCTTGAGTAAAGCTGCAGTTTAACGATATTAAGTTTCACTATTAATATTTTCTCTCTTACATATTTGTTCTTCAATTTGCGTATAAAGAAAGCTTCAGTAAGACCGCCTCATTGGGATCCATCTTCCCATTGGGAGCCCTTGTTACAGGTACTATGCTACTAGTATCATAAGAAATTACCTCCTGTCTGAAATAGAAGTAAAAATTTGGTCTGCATAACATCCAACCAATAATAGCTTTTTGTTAACCTCCAACAACTACCTTCATTATCTAAACATACAGTTCTCAACTACTGCATCTGAACACTGATCTGGAATACAAGCAAGAACATTGAGACCATACACTAGCTAAAATTTAGGTACAAACAGTAACGATTTGCAACAGAACCTCCCACAAGACATTAAGATTACCAGAATGGGATTCAAGAGCCACCTTTATCTGTCCAAACCAGGGGTTCGCAATACTGAGCACTGGAAATATTATAACAATTTCATATATTCTGCATCAGGTACCCTTATGGCTTACATGACACAATGCTGGATGCAGACCTCCGGCACAAGTGTCACCAAATGGAGACAAGTTTTATATTTTCATGTCCAGTGGCTAGGAGAATAGGATGTGTAGGTACAAGGTGTGGGTAGATATATTAGTTGCCAGATAGCAGGCCATGAGTCTCAGAATAAAAAATAACAAAGTAGGCAATTACTCAGAGATCATGAATCTAAGAATATAAGATACCAGAGCAAGCAATCGCTACAGAGAGAAGATTGAAGAATGTCAATATGAGTAAACATGGGAAGTAACTCTGTAGTGTGAAAAAAACCCACCAGCCTGAGGACTCAGACAGATAAAAAGGTGTCTCAAGACAGCAAAAATTAAACATATATATATTGCCAGCAATAGTAAAGAAGAGAATTGTCCATTCCTGGATGAGAATGGGGAAAAAAGTAACACATGGCGCCAAATGGAGTAACAGATATAGCAATACCCTAGATTAATTAAAATTATACATAAGGAAAAGAAAATACTTAGCTGTCGTAAATTACTGCAAAAGAAGTACTATTATTAAGCTACAAAGGATAACAACAATCTGTATAGTAGCAGAAAGTAGGTGAAAAGTTTTCATTAAAGAAAATTGAAGTTGTTTAATAGTCTCTTTGTGTACTGAGTCCTTTTCTTCCAATTGATTAGAGGTAGAATGAGGACTATTATTATCTGTCCACAGGTTGAAACCTGAGTTTCAAAAGATGCTAATACAAAATTGGAGAAAAGGAACTTGGATTGATGTTGAATTATTAGAAAATAAGTATTAAAAATTACTAGAAGAGAATAATAATGAGATAAATTTTACTAATCATTAAATTTAGTACCAAGAATTACCAAACCTGATATTATGCAATTTAATTCTGAAGAATCAGCTTGATTTACCTTATTTCAACCTCGCAGCCCCACAGGTTTAATTATTCAAGATTCTACAGTATGAGTCTCATTATCTTTCCTACCGGTATCCAAACTTTCAACTACTCCGTAGCTCTAACCAGAAGTCCAAAATGAAAATCTCTCTAAATTTACTACTTCTTTGATAATTTAGGATCTTTATACAGAAAGAATAAGAAAAATTGTGGTAAGCACTGTTGTTACTGTTTATTGAAAAGTTAGGATATTTTGATTGTCATGGGGATTGATTCTAAGGCGCCGGCACCGTACCTCACCCCTATCCCAATTCTTCAATCCCCTTCTAACACTTTGTTCCCCTTCCCCCTGGCATGTACACGTGACCCGAACCCGGTCCTCGAGACCCGAAGCCTCTTTATCTCGAAAATAAATGTAGCAAACACTATTTCTCGGCAACAATCACTGGTTTTGTAGTGTAATGGCTAGCACTCGGGATTTTGATTCCCGCAATCTGGGTTCGACTCCCAGCAAGACCTTTTTCTTTTGCTCCTGTTTCGCACCGGGCGGACTGTTTGGCTTTCCTGTTAATCGGGGGTTCACATTCAACACCAAACACCCTCCCCTTCTTTTCTATCCCGTACAAGGTGTGCACGACGTTGGCTTTGTTTTGTTACAAAGGCGTATGTTTACGCCAGGGTACCGACGGCGGGCGACCAGCAAATGCCATCCTAATTCATACTCACTCCATCAAACGGACCACTCAACAAAATCGAGTGCCTAAACCAATAAAACAAACCCGCCAAAGAACCGCCACCAAATTATTCTACTACGCAAACAATACACATGCCTCAGGCCTGCTAAATCAAACCAAACCAACTCGATCCACCTATCAATGTCACTCAAAAAAATCGAGGTAGCAAAAACAAGGGCTGCAACAGAAAAACTGCTCATCATACTATATCACAAACCGCTATCTGATCAGCCAGAGTAAATAAAGTAAAGCACAACTATTGGAAGTGGGAGTGAAGGGGGTAAAAAAAAAAGGGGGGTGATCAGTTTATGACAGCGGGGTTCGTAATTTTTGTTCTCCATTGATTATACAAAGAAGAGGAGATGAAAGCAAGGGGGTTGTATAAAGAGGTGGGAAGCAGGGAGGGGGATATAAAATATGGGGTGGATATATAGTTGACATTTTATGTCGGCATTGGTTCATACGAATGCTATTACCAAAGACAACCCAAACAAAAGCGAAGAAAAGAAAAGAAAAGCCCCCCAGTCCTTGCCCATCACTCATAGACTTCTAGCCAAGGAAAAAAATGCCCCCCTATTTCCTCCCCCTCCACTCTGGTGAATTAGGCTGATCACTTTTTGCTCGAGCTTCCGCTCCCTCCAGACTTAGACTCTGTCCTCGAATGTATGTTAGCCTTTTTTCCACCCACCACCGATGGCCAAAGTAGAAAAACCCTAGCACAAGATGTCTCTGCTCGAAGATGTTTCCAAACTTACATACTGATCCTCCTCGCCACCCTGTTCAACTCCCTGTCATTGTCTGCCTCTCTCACAGCGCGGCTCATTGCCTCCTCCTTGGCCTCCTTGCCCTTCTTCTCCACTTCCTCATGGCTTGGGGGCAACCTCTCATTTTGGAGGTCAACTTTCCTTGCCTCCTCGAACGAAGTAATGGCATCCTTAATGCCTTCCGCTCCAAGCATGAGCGTTCCGGCGGGAAGTCTGCCCCCAGTGGCTGTCTTGAGCTCAGTCACACGTTCAGATTCTTCACGCAAAACTTGGAAGACGCGGGACAGACGCCCAATAGCGAGAATTTTATTTTTAATAGCACGGCGCTTGGCATCCGGGCTATTGGGATCAGTCTCGGGTTCAGGAGGAGGCGATAACGGGTCGGTGGATGAAGGGGAAAGTGGCGTGTCCTCATTGAGTTCCTCCTTAGAGCAAGTGTTGAGAATAGCGATGAGCATATCAGTAACTAGAGTTGGGGTATGTAGTTAGCATCTAATTAGACGCTCACCGAGTGTACGAACTTACTCTTTTCACCGACGAAGGGAAGTGACCAGGTAAAAACGTCCATAAAGTTAGGTAACCAATAAGGATGGGGCGTGCAATCTGCAGTGGCGAGCTTAGCATTTCAATCTCCAAGGATCTTACTAGACAAATGGAGAAGATAGGCCAAACGTACTAAATTGTCTGATATTCATGACATTATTCTCGTATTTCAGAACAGCCGCCTTGTTGTTGTACACATCAAGATAATTGGGCGCAGAAAAGATGGTCATGACGCTAGGGAAACCAGTTGTCCTGGTCTTCCTATACATCCTGTACCCTGCGTCCTGTGCCTCATGCGCACGGATGACAGAGAGTAGGTTGTTTTTCTCGAGGAACGAGCAAGCAGCGGGGTATGAGAAAAAGTAGGAGCAGCCACGAACATGGTTGTGAATGAAGAAATCAGAAGTTCTCTCTTGTCCGAATTCTTCTAGAGGGTCGGCCCAAAGAATATCGCACATCAAACCATGAGTGGGGGGCTCGCGGAAGCGGTCAATCTATTTCGCAGTCAGTCCCACATTACCACAGCTTTAATAAATAATCCATGACGTACACTTCGCAAATCATCCAAGGTTTGGAGCTCAGGACTCAATCCACCGTGAATACACAAGAATTGCTTGTTCATAACTGCTGCAAGTGGCAACGAACAGAAACTGTCCATACAAGCCTCATATACACGCTCAGAATATTTGTGTTTGCCTAGAGGGTGCCCATTAGTCGAGCCCAAGGAAGCAATTTAGGCTAAGCAATTGACCCACATTCCAACTTGAAGGTAAAATAATCTGTCAAATGCCTGCACTCATGATTGCCTCTCAAAAGCCAAAGGGTATTGGGGTACCAGATTTTCAGAGCCCAAAGATACAACACGCACTATTTTTCATCCTAGTTAGACATAACTCGAGGCGACACAACCCTGCGCTTCATAGTGATCAGGGAAAAAAGAGCATCATACCTCAATACTGAAGTACCCTCTATCGACGTAATCGCCCAAAAACAGATATCTAGTCTCCTCGGGATTCCCGCCCACTTCAAATAATTTCATCAAGTCGTAATATTGCCCGTGAACGTCGCCGCACACAGTGATCGGCGCGTCCATCTCCAGGAGATTAGGTTCGGTCCTGAGAATTTCAGTGCCACGGTTAATAATGAAGATAGCCTGCTCTTCGGTAAGACGACCTTCGCGGTAAAAGTGCTGCTTCAGGAAAGCGAGATCCGGCTTTGTAGGATCATTAGAGTCGTAAAACTGCTCATTTGTAGGCTTGTGGAATGCAGGTGCCTGCACATCTATTTCGGGGAAGGGAAAATGATTAACTAAATTTGTAACAATAAAAAAGTGAGGGTAGAAGCAGATAAAGATATCTAAGCAACATGAAAATGATCTAATCCCGCAATCCCGTCAAGAAATGACAAAGCTGAAGACATAAAAAAGATACCCTCATCGTACTTCCAAGTTAAGGGCTAAGGGGATGAAACAAACACTCATGCAAGATTCCAGGAACCAGGAACATCCACCCCAACCGGGGGGGCGAATGGTAAGCAGAAAGGAAATGGGGGGATAACAGGATTCGTTATGATGAAAAGATTCAGAGAGAAAAGAGCAAAACTCGCAGAACATACCCTTGCAAACTCGCTCAAGCGTCGAAACTTGAGTCCCATCCTCCATGGTATGCAGAGTGAAATCAATCTCCGGTGGCGCCTTCTTCTCAATCACAGCACGAATGGCATTCTCCTGCTTTCTGCTATTCTCAATAGCCACCGCTGATACATTGGGATCGGCCATCGCAAGAAGGGGGTATTAGGATCAAGCTAAATGCGGTTATATTGACACTGTCTGGTTACCGGTATCGTTTTCTCCCTTTTCGTCAGGGAGAGTGGTCGTTGCGTCGAGGTTGAGCAGCGGAATGAGGGGCAGCGGGGATAGGGAGGGGTGGGATGGGCGGGGTCGTCTCTGAAGCGAGAGAGACAACAGCAAGCTCCGGTGATTATTGGGTAAATAAAGAGGAAGAGGGTTGAGGATAGAAGTTTTTTTTCTTCTGTTGATTGTTGAGAAGAAAGAAGGGGTCAGGAGGAGGAAGCGGAAGAAGGGCAAGGAGAAGAAGTAACAAGTTGACAGAGCGTACCCACAAGGAAGAGAGACAGACACGACCACCCGGCACGGTGGTGGGGGAGGCAGGGTTCTTGGGGGGTGCTGTCGAGGAGGAGGAGTGTGAAGTGTGATGGTGCCGTATGATACCGGTAAATTTACAGTATAGGTGCGATTCGGTTGGAGGGTTTATTGGAGGGAGAGGTAAAGTTGAAGGATACGATTGGGTGCGCTGGGAATGCCTCACGGGTTACAGCATTCAAGATAGGATAGGGCTCATCAAAATGCCCTTGAATTAAAAGCTCTATAAGGAATAGTCCATCAACAATTAACACGATAGGGAAGGACATGCACAAGCAATTATCATACTCGTACCGAGTCCAAGCTCAGTTACCATGCCCTACATGAGCCGTGTGTGCCAAAGCGGGCAAAGGCTTCCTCTCTCCTACCGTACTCGAGTACCGCTACGAGTACCCTCTCCGTATTACGACTATCGCATAAAAGTTTCTATTGCAGCCCACCTAATCTCACTCCTCTTTTACCCCAAGGGTTCAGCCAAACAATGCGCTCCCCACCCCTCGTTGCAATGAATACAAACGCAAATGGCGCTGGTTCGGCGAAACGGTGAGCCTCCTATTAATTGTGTGCTTTTTGTGAGCTTGTATCATTCCTGTGCTGTACGAGTACCGTGTCCTAAAATGCTGGTTGGTTTCTCTTGACGCACGCGATCTCTACCCCCACCAAACTCTTCAGTCGTTCTTATCGGGAGTGCATCTTGCTCAGCAGAAGCCTTCATCCAATTAGACGCGGTGTGCTTCCGGAATCCCTGTTTGCTCTTCCCCGTCTAGGGCTGAGGCCCGGCCCGACTGGTTCAATGGTGGATCACGTGAATTGGCATCAGAGCGGGTCCTCGATACTGTCAGATCTCCAGATTGTGGCCGGCGTACCGCATACATAAGAGGCATTGAGGGGATCAGCAAATCTCACTGCATGAACTGGATTGTGGAGTCTGGGCCCGGCTTGTGCCGTACAAGGAGCTATAAACCAGTCATATGGTTTGCGAACAATTCTCACAGGCTGAAAGGGCGCAGGAAAGTTCTCAGAAAGTTCCTTTTACTTTTGTACTTGTATCTACAGTGCCGAATACAGTAACAGTGGGAGGGTGGGGGGTATCCTTTTTCCCCTATTCCTCCTGATCCACGTCCGGGGTCAGCAAAGGTCACTGCATAAGCTAGATAATAGAGTCTAGGCCCGAGTTGTACAAGGAGTTATAAACCAGGCATGCAGTTTGCGAACAATTCTCAAAGGCTCAAAGGGCGCAGTAAAGTTCTCAGAAAGTTCGTACTACTTTTACACCCACAGTACCAACCACAGCGGCAGTGGAAGGGGGGGTATCCTTTCTATCCTATTCCTCCTCCTGATCCATATCGTCCTTTCTCCTCTTCCCCCCTCCTTTGCTTCCTACGCCCCCGCTTCTACCTTCTCTCCGTCCACCCTTCTTTTCCTTCTCCTCCCTCAGCTGCTTAGCCGCTTCCCTTTGTGCCTCGCCTACCCTCTCACTAAATATCAAGACGTCCTCCTCCCGCACATCAAGCTCGGGAATCTTTTTCCCAAGAGCGGCTTCTATTCGGAGGAATAGTTCAACATCATATTGGGTGACAAGTGATATTGAGCGTCCGGAACGTCCAGCACGAGCAGTGCGACCAACCCGATGAATGTACGTCTTGCTATCTTGGGCTAGGTCGTGATTTAATACACAGTCTACAGAGGGACTGGTAGAAAGTTAGCATGTATCATAAGAGAACATCTGGGGCAACGTACATATCCAAACCCCTAGCAGCCACATCCGTCGCCACCAGAATATTCCTACTACCCGACTTGAATTTGTTCAGCGCCCCCAAACGTGCACTCTGACTCATCTGGCCGTTCAAAGGAACTGCCTTGAAACCAAGATGCCTTAATAAGATAGCCAACCTAGATGTCTCCTGCACAGTCCTGCAAAATATAATGATCGTCTGTCCGGCAAATTCATTCATAAGGTAGACAAGGTAGGTGTCCTTATGTTTGAAAGGAATAAACAGAAACTTCTGTATAAGCGTCGAAACAGTAGAATACTTCGAGCTAACCGAGATCCTGACCGGCGAAGACAACGAAGCCCTCTGCAGCTTCTCAACCTTCGAAGTCATAGTCGCCGAAAACAAGTATGTCCTCCGCGTCTTAGGGATAACTTTTAGAATCTTATCGAGGATAGGGCCAAAGTCCATGTCCAGTAACCTATCCGCTTCATCCATAACAAGGTACTTCAAACTCCTCAGCGAGAAGCCCTTCGTATTTTCCAAATGATCCAGTAGGCGGCCCGGTGTAGCAACCAAGACGTGCGGTTTCTTGCCGAGTGCTACTGACTGCGTCATCATGTCCATACCTCCAACAATGACTGCACATCTAACACCGATCCCACCGCCGAGAGCTTCGAACTGCTCTGAGATCTGAAAGGCCAATTCACGGGTCGGTGCCAAGATACAGGCGAAGAAGCCGGTCGGGTTGTCCCATAGCGCTAGACATATGTTAAAAATACGCCAGAAGGTATGCTATGTGTAGGAATACCTTGTAATATTGGAATCGCAAAGGCTGCTGTCTTTCCACTTCCAGTCTCCGCCAGCCCAATAAGGTCCTTTCCTTCCAGTGCGGCAGGTATAGACTCGACTTGAATGGAGGTAGGGTTCTTGTAGCCGAGATTCTCACAGACTTCACATAACGAATCCATTACTCCCTAAGCTTCGGTTAACACTCAGCACTCTGAATTGTAAGAATAGGGAAAATGCCACCCACTAATTCCTTGAAGCTCTTCACAGGTGCAGCCTCTGAAGGCCCAGCAGAATCAGGAACCAATTTAGCCACGGCCATGCTACCCCCCTCCGAATCGCTTCCCTTATCACCTTCCTGTTCCTCTTCAACGTCCTCCCCAAATTCAGGCTTGGACTCCGCTTCGGCAACTCTCACATTCTTATCCTTCATAACCTTCACAACCTTATCCACCGAATGTCCTACCTTAACGGTCGCGCCACAAGAAACTCTACGTTTCTTAACCGGTCCTTCACTCATTTTCAATTATTTCGTAGGTTCCGCTAGTGGAGTGGTCGAGGTCTGTATCCAAGATCAAGTTAAGCCAGCAAATTGACGGACGGGTAAAAAAAAAAGAGAGAGAGAGATAGAGAAACTTACCCTACCACAGTTCACGTGACCATTTTTGACAATGACACCATAATTGCGCGATGTGCGGCTTAAAAGGCTATCTGGACGTTATTGCTTGCTAAATTACATGTTCTACGGGGGCCCAGGGCCGTTAAGAGAACTTGGGTTTGACAATTGAGAATACTTGAGGAGCCCCGACCCAGTTATCCCCAAGTCCCGTGGGATCCGGGAGAGTTTATGGGGAAGGCTGGGACCAGGAGATTCTAGTTGATTTGTTCCATCCTCGTGCTACCAGTACAAGCAGAATCTTATAGCATGCGATCTGCAGGATCACAATCCCCGCAGAGGAGGGTGAGAGGCTGCACTCCGATACCAGGGTTAGTCCGTGAACATTTCCAATGAATGTTCCTTTCTGGTTGTAAAGGGAGGAAATTCTGTGATTTTTTATTAGTCATGACTCACACCCCTAGGGGGGTCGATGGTAGTTCAACTCAACCCTCCTTTCGTGAACGGCGAGGAATACTGTCTTTTTCAAAAAGCAGGAAACCTCCGGTCCCACCCCCACAGAAAGCCAGTAAAAATTACCAGAAGGCCGTATCAAACACACCACTAATACCTAGAACACTAACAAAATTCACAAAAGCTCCGGCCACACCACATTTCCTCACCGATTCCCCCAAATACAACACGCCAACACTTCAACAATACCCCCCATCACAGTGCTCAAGTACTCGAGTACAGTGCCCTCCGAGATCTAGGGACCAATCCCATCACACGCCTCACCACTCGTTTCCTTTCACCACCGAGTTGATTTCGCCTCCCCCCCTTCCTTCCCTGCGCTCCACCAGGGTGCGCACAGGCATAAATAACCGCGCAACACATGCATCCCGATGCATACCCCATAGGCTAGACGTAACAACGACAACCCCCCTCTATCCATCCCAAATCACGGGTCACGTGATCTAACCCTAACCGCAGCCTGTTCAATAAAGTTCCCGCCCGAATCCTCCCATTGCACTACAAATCTCGACAAGTTACCGTACTCGTACATTGCTTGGAACCCGACAAAGCGAAGCACCCATCTGCACCCACGCACACCACACCACAGAAATCGGGCAACGGACCCCACTCGATACTCCAAATGTTTTCCCCACGCACACACCCACGTTCTCCGCAATCTGCGCGCTCGCGGTCAAAGTCTCACACTCCTGATCGGGTGAAAGCAGCTGCCGAGGCCGAGGAGAGGAGAAAAAAGGTTGAGGAAAAGGAAGTTGACACTAGCGAGGAATCTGACGCCGGAAGTGAGAATGCCTATGAGCGGGAAGAGGGGGAGGAGGAAGATGAGGAGACATCGGGGAGCGGGAACGAACAGGACGAGGGCGAGGACCGGGGCGATGAGGAAGAAGAAGGCGAAGTAGCATCCCCATTCCAAAATGAACCCTTACCAGAACCTTCGGACACAAATGGACAAGCACATGCCGAAGCCCCTCCTCCGTTGCCCGAAGGTCCTCCTCCGGAAGATGCAGCCGAGGACGATGGCTGGACACCCGTATGGGACGAGACCTATCAGGCATACTACTTCTTCAACCGCCACACCGGCGAAACGACTTGGACAAACCCACGCGTTCCCACCGAATCCCTCCCTCTAGATCCCACCGCCATCGACACTACCACCACCGACCCCACCGCTGCCGACTCCATGCCCGTCCCCGATTCCACCAGAATCCAATACAACCCTGCCATCCACGGCGACTACGATCCCACAGCACCCTACGCAGCGCAGCCCGCTGAGGAGGAGTACGTCTCCCGCGCAGCGTTCAACCGGTTCACTGGAAAATTCCAAGGCGCTAATGGCAAAGCGCCGGAGAACTACAATGATGAGAATAAAAGTCGCAGGCAAATGGAGTTTTACTTTGATGTCGATGCCGCGGCGAGCTCGCACGATGGTCGGAGCTTGAAGGCTGAGAGGCAGACGAGGAAGCTGACAAGGAAGGAGGTCAAGGCTTTTCAGGAGAAGCGTCGTGCGAGGAAAGAAGAGAAGAGGAAGGCGTGGTTGAGGGATTGAGAAGCCGAGTGGGAATAGACGGTGATTGAGTACTTAACGCGGATTAAATAAAAAAAAAATATGAAAATGAAAAGACAGGTGATGGGTGGATGAATTTGCGGGGGGGCTATGGGGATTTTGGAAATGTATTGGATATCGGCGTTTTACTTATTTTTTTTACTTTATTTCTACTCCCTTTTCTTCCCTTCTGTCCATTTTCCTCCACCCCTCTTCTTCCTCCTTCCGCCCATGGCCTTCCAGGGACTCTCCCGGTCACTCATATACAGTCACTCCTCCCCCTTCATACTGTACAGCTAATTACTTTTTCGTTCATTTACCATATCAACTTCTACCAATGGGAAAAGAAAAAAAGAAAAAAGTTAAAAAAGAAACCCTCCAGATCCAGGCCAATCTATTCAAATCTCCCAACCTCCATCCCCTCAACCTCCCTCACAACCCCCTCCACAACCCCCCAAATCGCTTCCTTGACCTCCTCCACGCTGCGCCCTGCATCTACAACCCTCCACCTCCCCTCCCCCTCCCTTTCTCCAACCTTCCTAAACAAAGCCCTAACCCTCTTCTGCACCTCCTCAACCTCATACCGCTCACCACCGAACCCGCCCCGCCGCTTCGCCACCTCCGCATCCAGATCCAAGAACAAGACCACGTCGGCCCCTGGCAAACCCACGTCCGGCGCACGGCAGTAGTCCAGGCCGAGACCTTTCGCGGCGCTGAAGACGATCCCGGAGTATACATATCTATCCAGCACAACGGTAACGCCGTCATTCAGGAGTTCCAGGATGCGCACGGAGAGTTCCCAGCGGTTGGCGGAGAAGAGGAGGTGGATTGTGTGGTCTTCCAGGGCGGTTGCGGCGGAGAGGTAGGCGTTTATCATTTTGCCAATTGGGGTTGTGCGGTCTTGGGTTTTGGTTTGGTTAGGTTAGCTTGCTGAGATATAGGCGGGTGGAGGGGAGGGGAGGGGATGGGAGGGGAGGAATGAATGTTGTATCATACCGGGGAATTTTTGTAGTCGGGCGGGTATGTTCCCTTCTGCTAGGCGGTCCATTAGGAGCTGGCATTGGGTGGATTTTCCGGCACGGTCGAGCCCTTCTATGGCTATTAGTGCTCCGCGCTTTTTGGGTGTTGGGGATGATGACATGGTTGAGTTGGTAGGTTGATGGAAGTTGGTTCTAGCACAGCTTGAGTATCTAGATATGCACTGTCCACCTAGGAAAAAACTGCCAAGACACCAATAATTTACCTGCAACCAAACACTACTCGAGTACGTTTTGTTTCTTGCTTGCTGCGGCCGACCCCCGCCCGCCAACAATGAGGAATCCCCAAGAAGGAGGGCGGAACACAAGCAGGAAAGGAAGAATAAAAATAAAAATAAAAAAATGAGCAATTGCGAAACACCAGAACGACCTGAGCACTACAGTAGGATAACATCCATTGGAGCAGACGCCAATGCTCGAGGTCTCGACTAGGCCCTTGCTAGCACTCGAATACAGTGCTATTGTGGAACCCCACCATCTGGTTCAGTTGATAACCGGCAGCATACATGACATGGGCATCGGGTATAGACTCATTCACGGCTTAGATATGATATATACGATATCGGCAACTGGACCCGGAAATATCATACGGCAACCTGAAACTAACTTTTGGGGGGATAAAGGACAACAGTAATTTCCACCCAACACCAGCCACCCCGACATGCAAAAGAGGAACACCTTTTTGATAATGTACAAAGCCGGGGGGAGAAAAGAAAAGAGAAAAAAGAAAAAAACAGGAAACAAATACAATCCGTGCTAATAGGCATGAACTTCATACAAACCCATGCACCAAGCGTTCAAACATCTTTTGGTGAAACTCTTAGCCGTCATCTTCGGAGGAAGACTCGTATTCCTCCTCGGCGCCCCTGTACCAAAAGAATTGGGCAAATATAATGAGATCTAATAAGAGTGTTCCTACACTGCCCAAGAGCCAACTGGCGTTCACGGCAATGTACCGCTGGTACTCCTGGCCCGGTTCATCCTCGTTGTGGGGCACGTAAGCTAGGATGGAGACCACGTATGTCAAGTTTCCCATACATGCAAACAGGAAGAATAGCAAACTTATGCCCTCACAGGATTGTCGGCGGTAATTGAGTAGAATCTGGGGAACTCGGCTGGCCAAGTATAGCACGGCACAGAAATAGCCAAAAGTTTGGCCGAGTATGGAAAATGAGAGATCATCGCCGCCACCCTCCGCTGGAGGGTCGCTATCGGAGTAGCGATTGCTTGCCCACCAGCCAAAGACACCAGCAAGGCATACTATGAGTAGCGAGAACGTGTTGAAAAAGATAGATCTCATCAGTCCTTGCGGCCCGGTGTGTATAGGCTCTTTTGCAGGATCCAAAAGCGGGGTTGCGGGAGAGAGATGCGATCCATCAATAACAGCGGCTGACTCATCCGAGACGGGGAGCAAACTCTCAGTTTCTGGAGTTGCATGGCGGGAGTTGATGTAGTTGTAGTAGAGGCACTGGAACAGGAGAACTATGTCTGCGAGGGTATAATAAACAGCTAATATCACCTGCGGGACTACCTTGTGAGTGAAAACTCTCATACCGCCAGACGGACCGGGCCGCCACCCGGTGAGCGAGTAAATCTACTCACCATTGTAGGTAATACGCCCTGCAGAACAGCCCCAAGAACATTGAAAACGTCCCCAGCCAGCCAAACAATCAGAAAGGCCAAAGAAAGTCCATCGGCGGACCCTCGCCGGAACTGAAGGACACCTACTCATTAGTTTCTATGGGTACGGTTACCGGGCCGGGGAGACAAACATTGGCGATAATCTGCGGGGAGAAAACTACTATCCAGCAAGCAATCGATATCGACCTTCCAATTTCATCAGTGGTAGAACGGATCTCCAAGTAGGTGATTCTAACCCTGCAATTCCACTGATGGCCCTCGCATCGATATTCAGTTGCTGTGCGGGAGGAAACATAATACTATCTAACGGTGGTGTATCGACTCAGTCTTTCTAAGCTATAGAAAGTGTCCAGTATGATCTCTGGATATTAGAAGTTTCAATAAAATCTAGTGTAAGGGTGCGCTGGGTCAGTAGATGGTCTAATCGGAAGAAAGAAATTGTTCGGCACCACGGGAAGAAAGAAAATAACCTACCGCATCTAAGTATGTTAGGGAGTGAAATATACAAAGAAAATCCATCAAACCCACGGAAATTCAAGGCAGAAAGGTTCTGGTGAGGAGAAACGGTATTGGGGAAGGGAAAGAAAGGAAGGAAGAGCCCCAAGCTCTACAAGCCCTGCATGCGACAACGCAGCTGCTTGCACCTTCCTTGAGCAGGCAAATTCCCACTCCTCCCTCGCTCGCCTCGGCAGGAAGGCCCAAACACAAGAGACCAGAAAAAAAAATACGGCCAATCATACATGCGTATTTGTGCGATCAAACAAGATTGCACCGTACGAGCACTTTTTGCCCGGGACGAGCCGCGGCGCGCGAGCAATACCGGTATGGGCTCTAGTTTCAAATTGACAGCTTCCCTGAGATGAAATCTCCGTGCGTAAAAAATAAATTGTCTTGAGATGATAAATTCTTGCACCCCGAGTAATTCAAGTCCTAACAGTTGTCTGTTACCCTGACAACCAGAGAGCTCACACGGCAAGGCTATCATATATAGACAGCAGGGGCCGTTGTCACCTAATCGTCAGGGCACAGAGATCAATTGAGTTACTAGTATTCTATCAACTGTGAGTAATTTAAATTTTGATTAGTCTCACCGATATGGTTTCCCATATTTGAGATCCATGAGATGTGAGCGGGCCCATATGAATATCGGTAAATTGCTTTAGAGATACCGCAGGCAGAGAGGGAGAGTTACGTCAAGAAATACTTGCACTGATACCGGCATGATACCAGGTTACCTCCTAGACTACAGTGGTGAGCGGTGGAGGTGTTGCACCACTCGTGTTACTGACTGAGACGGAGATGGCAAAGGCACTCCCTCGTATTCTTCGATTATTATGGGGCGTAGAATAGTTACAATCATACTTGCATGCGGTAGCTAATGCTGGCGGTGGCCCACTCGAGTTGAGCACTGTATCAACCTGTGTCTTAGACAGTGATACGAGCGGCACAAAGTTTCCCACTCTGTCCACCAGTCGAGGAGTTAAGGGTGCCTGGTTCCATTTGGAAGGTCCACGTGAGCTATCAATGCCTGCCATACTATATCATACCGCTGTCATGGAAGCGGAAGTGGTAAGGGGTATATCATACAAGCTTTAGTGGCTTTTGTACCAAACTTCGCAGCCCCCAATACTCTAGGGCGGAGAACTCGGTGATACATCCGGAACTTCAATCGAATAGAGTGACCATCGGAGGACATATGGACATCAAATTAGACTTTAAAGTTGTCCGTGTGCAGCACCGAATGGCGAGCCCCGGTCCCCTGATTGGCCATGATCGACGCCAAGACCATTCTTTACATTGAGCCAAGCCGAAAGGGAATTGTCTGTTCACTGCGTCAATTAATTGGAAGATTGGTAAGATGCCTCAGCAAAGGCCAACCGCACAAACCCACCGCAACCCCTTTTGTTTTGCGACATTTCCTCCTCCAACTTGTTCACCTCAGCTTTCCTCATCTGAGTCCTTTGCGGGCGGACATGGCTTCCTCGCCCCTCTCCGCCGTTCCGATGCCTCCATCGCGGCACAGTGCAAGCAATAATATGTTGCATTTTGTTCCTTCCGCGGTCCAAGTCATCTTGGCTGGGGTGTTTCTGTCCTGGTTCGTCTTTGTATGGGCTATCTGCGTGGTGGGCCATGTGCAAATGTTTGTCCCTCAAAGAAAATTTACCAACGGAATGAATTTACTCAACACACATTCTTGTCTCTAGGAAGCGGATCTACTCACGACCTCCGCCTTCGGTACCTGCAACTCATGGCGTCTCTGAAGCACTTCCATTTGTTTCGATTCTTCGTCCCGTCAAGGGTCTTGACCCCTTCCTGCAGTTATGCCTGGAATCTACTGCTTTGCTGCAGTATCCCAAGTCGAAGTATGAGTTGTTCCTTTGTGTGGCCTCTCCTCATGATCCAGCGATACCGATTATTCGGCAAGTCATTGCTAGTCATCCAGAGACAAATGCAAGGCTCTTGATAGGCGAGGAAGACGTTGGACCTAACCCAAAGATACGGAACCTCAGCAAAGGATACAGGGAAGCCAAGGGGGATATTATGTGGATCCTGGATAGCAATATTTGGGTCCCATCGGGAATCCTAGATCGAAGTGTTCGCTTGCTCGAGGGACTCGATCAGGATGGCAAGGGCTACAAATTGGTCCACCATTTGCCCCTCTGCGTCGATGTTTCCAGCAAATACCGTCAGCCGCTATCTGCACCCCCATCACCTATAATTTCCGCGGACAACAGCTTAACGCCGTTGTTACCGCAACCTATCGTACCTTCGCCAAAGCCGTTCTGGTCAAGGTGGTGGGCTATGGGTGGGGGGAGGCTGGAGGAAAACTTCCTTGCCAGCTCTCACTGTAAATTTTACACCGCAATCAACACTCTTGGAGTAGCACCCTGTGTCGTCGGCAAGTCAAACCTATTCAGACGCTCACATCTGGCCCAGGTTACCAGAGACCCAGACGGCCGACCGGAAAAAGAAGGGGTCCTTGCATTCGCTGATCATATCTGTGAAGACCACCTTCTCGCGGAAAGACTCTGGCTGAAGCCCGTAGATGACGAGAAGAACAAAGTTCGAGTGTGGGGGAGACACGGGACGGGCGAGGACATCGTGCTCCAGCCAGTCAGCCGCATGCCTGTTGTTGACTACTTGGCAAGACGAACCCGCTGGTTGCGGGTCCGCAAGTACACTGTCCTTGCAGCGACCCTCCTTGAGCCAGGCACAGAATCCCTGCTGTGCTCCTTTCTGGGGGCATACGCTATGACGACATTGCCCTTTTTCCGCAGCTACATTCCACCAACCTGGCCCGCTCTTCTTATCTGCTGGGGCATTGCTACTATCTTCTGGGCTGCTACAGATTACTCTTTATTCATATTCCTGCACGCGTACAAGGTCATTCGGCCCGACGAGCACGCCCCCAAATTCATAACCGAAATGCCGAAACGTACCTTCTCAGAGTGGGTAGTGCAATGGATCGGACGAGAGGCACTTGCCTTTGGAATATGGGTCTGGGCTCTATGGCCTGGCGAAGTCAACTGGCGCGGAGGAAGATACAAAGTCCGATGGAAGGACTGTAGAGTCGAGGAGATTGGTCGGAGTATTGGGAAAAAGGATTGACTGGAATTGGTCTAAAGAATTTTCTTGGTTAATGGCATTTGGAGTATGGTGATTGTTTTATCTTTTGGTCATTGGTTAATTGTTGTTAGCGGTTCATTGTTTTTGTTAACATGCAAGCTAATATCGTGGGTGCGTGATGAATTTATTTATAGTCTATTGTAATGGTGAATTTATATTTAATTTTAAGACCAGATTGTTGTGAGAGGGCTGTGATGATGTGCACTTTTTTCTACCGCTAGCCTATTTGCGGATTCATATTGTTCAGACGGAGATGCAATAGGTAGTTGATTTCTTGCAAACTTAACTGCTTGTTTCCTCCTCATCATCCTTGTCGTGCTTTTTCATAGCAAGACGGCAATAGGTACGGCTGACGGCCTCCAAGAGTCCCAGTTGCCCTAGTGTATGTTGGCCCTGAAACCCTACATCCGTTGGGATTCCCTTTTCCTAGAATGTTCATGCGTGATGCAGGTACACACATTTGCGGGCCACTTGGTCCTGACTTGTATCACCGGGCCTTGCGCAACCGGCTCACGCCTGAGTCAAATTTCACCTCTCTCGGTGCACCGCCGAGCATCCATACCGGTACTCCAGTGCGGTACACTCCGCTGTACTCGAGTACCCGAGTACAAAGCCAATGCCACTCCTCATCCCCCAGACGAACCCCTACTCTTAATCGGCAGATATCTCTCACCGCCGGGCACTCCTAGAAGCCAATCACCGCCTTGTACAGCTCCCCGCGCTTGCGCTTCTAGACGGCACCTGCTGCCCGATCGCGCATTTTCACTACGGTACGCAATGAAAGCCGTCCTCTTATTCGCCGTGACACCATGACAGCGCAGATTGCTCTACAGTCCCATCAATATCGGGGCGAAGCCCGATGCGGTGAAGACACTGTTAAGCTATAAGGGCGTCGATCGCATCCACCATGGCGGTTAAGATTTAGAGCAAGCTCGTAGTGAGGGTTGCTGCTCGTGGATGCGCGGGTTAGCGTTAGTGCCTGGGGTGCGCAGGACCATACCTCTCGGAGCGAGAGTGTGACGCTCTTGCTGCCGAGACACCCTTTGATTGAGGTCAACACTCCCGCATGCGCTGGGTGGAGGCCACTCCATGCCGCGGCTAGGAAGGCTCGTGAGTGGGCCGTTCGCCGCGCGGCTAGGTGTGGGAGGGCGGACATGAATGCTTAAAGGCTGGTCAGGCTGGGCCCTGCTAATGAGGGTGGTGAAGCACGGGGTGGTGGGAATTCTGGATGCTCTGGTGTGTGATGGCGGTGCAGGTGTTAACTTGAGGGATCGTGTTGTGGGCCCGCCGCTCCACTTGGCGGCTCGGGTAAGGGATTGGCCTGGCCGTTCTATGGCGTCCCTTGTAGCGTGAGGACATTGATTTTCATGCTGAGCGTTGGTATACTGGGGAGAGTCGCGTTCACTTTGTCGAGTCGCGGGCGGATATATCTGAGCCAGATATCGGGCATGTGCTATTGGAGGTTATCTCCACTAAACAAAAACATATGAAACCAGGATCGGATCGAGGGACGTGCGAATAATGGACGGCAGTTGGCGTCGTTTCCCGGGGAACTTGGCAGGATGGGTTGGGACTGGTGACAGAATGGACCATTCGATCCACTGTGTCAATATGTGTGGTGTTGAGGAAGGCAATACGAGCGACTTAGAGTATGTATATCGAGCTACACCTAAAGAACTAAAACTAAAGATAGATATCCTACCAGAGAGAAGTTATTGGCATTTGGGGGAAAAGGTGGTGTCTGTCCTAGGTCGTGTGTCTGTGGGGGTGCGAGCTGGGCCTTGTTAGTTTCTTTGGCGCCTTTGATGCGGGGTTCTATAATTCCAAGCAGAAAGCGGTGCTCTGCACGTTTATGACTCCCACCTCTTCGTTTGTATGCTCAATCCTACGCAATTTTGACAAAAAGACTAGCCCGATTGTAGGTACACAAAGGTTGGCGCTAGTCTCCTGTTGATCGCCCGGCCGGTAAACACTGCTGCGAGAACCCCCTGAATGAAATCTAGTTGTGCGAATTGTCAAGGTTCCACTATCACAGTCGAGTGATATACTCCCCAAGACGTCTGACATCATGGGGCAAACACCGTTCTCATGTGCGCAGTATGGGTGCACGGGAGTTGACAAAATGCTCCTTTTAAACGAATGTTCTCGATCCGGACATGGTAGACTTCATCGGCGGAACGCTAGCCCCACGGGCTGAAGAGAACCTCCTACGAGGGTGTTGGAGCACTGCCGGAACGGGGGAGTTTTTGGGCCCTAACTGGTAGATTTTAATGGTTCCAGAGAGCTCGCCTCCCTTGAGTCCCACTCCAAGTGGGTTCGCACGTTCTAATATTCACAGCCGACGGCGGTACGCCCTCTGCGACGTCCAGCAAGTCTTTCGGGTTGTACTTCCTCCCCTGTCTCTATAGTACCGTCTCTTTATTTTAACCCCCTTTTTTTGTTTACTAGTGACTTTATTATCCCCGCGCATGTACTTTATAATCCGGTACCGACTGGAAGAGTGGTGAGAGAGCGTCTCACAAGCCCGACTGAAACGCATAACTACGACATGGGAGCGAGTGATAGCAATGAATTAAGGGGTCTTATGATGGTTTACTGTGTAAAAATTTTCCATTTTTGCCTTTTCTGCCATTCAATGGGTTTTATCTGTGCTGTTTTCAGATTGGGTTTGGTGGGTAGTTTTCCATTCCCGGAGGAGTGGCGAGTCTAGCACTTGGTAGTATATAGTGACTCTGGCGTGTTATTGAATACTACCTATAGGTGATTAATTGCGACTACATCTCGCTCCATCGAGGTATTCCGATTGTTCCTTTATATGTACAGAAAACCCTAATTTTGACGTTCAGGCTGATACTACATTTTGGGTAGAACCCTATGAATGCCGGCCCATAAAAAAGACTGACACCCCCTTCAATAGTCCGAGGTGAGCTTACCCCCACCACTATCACGCTACCCAGCTCAACAGCCACTGAACTAACCACAGCCCACGAAATTCACCATCCAGCAGCGGGCAGCTGTACCACGTTTTGCAAAAAAAAAAAACTTCCCACAAACTCTTGAGAAATAAATAGAGAGCGAAGGGGAAAAAGGGGAAACACAAAGAGAGAAAAGCGATGTCATCCACCACCCCCCCTCCCCTTCCCGCTCCCCCCAAAAACCTAACACTCCTCCTCCTCGGCTCCCCCTCAACGGGCAAAACCAACTTCATAACCCGCCAAACGAGCAACGTGTTTACAGGTGAGCACACACCAACTCTGGAGGAGGTCTACACTACTATCCTGCCCAGCCAGCCCCACACCGTCCTGACAATCCTAGACTTGGGCGGGTCCGAAGACCTCGAGCGCCTGCGCAGCTTATTTCTCAGCCGCGGGGGTATCGATGGGTACGTCATCGCTTACTCGGTCGATGACGCGCAGAGTTGGAGGAATGTTGGGAGCAAGTG
>QLOI01001058.1:0-13994 GCA_003313605.1 Tuber umbilicatum
TGCACTACTGAGCGCCTCCATGCAAGCCCGGTCCATTTCACAAACGTTACGACAGGACAGGTAGTCACTTTTTCTGCATGCCAAGGACGGGAGCGTGAGATGCCAGCTTTCGGATGGCGTCGACCCATCAAGATCAATAGATTTACGCTCAGTGCAGCATGACAGTCTACCGGTATTACTGTAATATGATACAATATCACTCTTCAAGAAGTTTCAGAACATCCTAACAAAAGTTCCTTCGAAATTAGCTGACTATATACGAGACCACCGTCATAGCATCTCCCCCGTTCATATCCCCAGCTTCACATAGTCAATTCCCTCGCTCAAAGGTCGACCTATATAAGCAATTAGTACCACATGTAGGCCTTCGAGGGAATGGGACTTACCTGCCGTCAGAAGCATAGTCGCCGGATCGTAAAGTGTTCTGGGTCCTCCGTAAATTTACCTAGAATCCACTACACCGAAAAACAAGCAAAAAGGGGCAACGCATACCAACAGCCCCCGCAAACCCCCACGGAATATACCCGGATCGCGGAGAGAATCCTATACGAGTACGGTACTCGAGCACATCGGTATCTGTCCTCAGAGGGTAATAATACGGCTAGCCTCCAACCGCAAAAGCTACTGCAGCACTGTCGGAAGTTCGTAGCTTGATGAAGTCCCAGGGTCCTCGGTGGAATAGCGATAAAGGTTAGACTAAAACCAGGTAGACCGCCGGCACAGTATTCTTATCAAGAATCCTTCTCAAAATCTGACATCGCACCCCCAGAATTTCGATCCATCTCAGCGGTGATATGGTCCGTGAGTGGATGGGGGCAATTTCGGGTCTGATCACCGGTACCTAGAAAGTATCACCGGTACCTGCGAAGAGAGCAGAAGGTGATTCATTGAGGAAAAGGCCAGAATCCCGTTATCAATTTTTGGAGTGGAGACTATGAGTATCTGCTCCTCTCTCAGCGAGGCTACTACAGTTGCTTGTGGAGGTTTTGTGGCTCTTGGTTAAGAGGGCTAGCCCGGTAGTACCGCAGTGAGGTACGGTAGATGAATGGTATACGGTAGTGAAAATGTTCTGCCGATTGTCTATCGGGTTGGCGTGGAATGGGATAAAGTGAAGGAAGAAACAATATAAAGATAATATCATTTTAACGGAGAGTGAAGAGGGAAGGGAAAAGACTCAGGATTACCAGTACCCTATCATACTCGAGTACCCGATGTGAATTGTTGAAGCGTGGAATCGAGGGGGGTTACGGTACCAAGCTAGGAGCTGAGAAGGGTCTAGTCGCACCATCTCATCTTGGCAGCCTTTGTTGTGCAAAACAAACAAACACAAAAAAGTCCTCGAAAACAACCTCCCTCCCAGTAGAGACCCAACAGCTCGTACCTCCACTCTTCATCCCATCCCACTCCCCAACAACCTGCCCCTCCTACCTCTTTTCTTCACCCTTCGGATACCAAACCATACCCGCGTACAGCGAACAAACTCAAAATGGTAAGCAGAAAACCTCTCCCCCTTTGTAGCTCGGGTTACGGCGGCGGGAGGGAGGAAAGGAAGAAAAAAGCTAACCTAATTAACCCTCTTACAAAAAGGCAACAACAAACTACAAGGAAGCCTTCGCTCTCTTCGACAAGCGTGGGAACGGACGTATCCCGTTGAGTTCCCTGGGCGACCTTCTCAGAGCTTGTGGACAGAACCCCACCAACGCAGAGGTTGACGATCTCATCCACAACTCTGCGCCCAAAGGCGATTGTAGGTGCCTCCCCCCCCTTTTTTCAAAAACTGGTGGCTGATATTTAGTTAAAATGCAGTGGACTTTGAGTCGTTTTTGAAAATCCTGAACCGTCCGAATGGATTCCGTGATCCGGGAGAGCCGGATGAGTTTGTTAGGGGGTTTCAAGTATTCGATAAAGACTGCACGGGGTACATTGGGGTTGGGGAGCTGCGATACGGTATGCTTTTTTTTCCCTTGATGCTCTCTTTTTGTATTGTTAGCTGGTTGCTGATTCAACGGGATAGTTCTTACTTCTCTTGGAGAGAAGCTCACCAACGAGGAAGTTGATGAGTTACTCAAAGGCATGAACATTCATGGCGATCAGGTTAATTACACTGGTATATATCTCCCTCTGCATCGGGCTCGAATGTGGTTGAGGCTAATATCAGTACGGTAGATTTCGTCAAGATGATTCTCGCAAACTGATTTTCTTTTGTTTTTAAATGATGAGCATGTCTGGGTGAGGGGATAAGCATTGCAGGGAAATGGCGCAAAGATTCCCCTTTTAGTTTTATTTTATATCCTTCTACCCTGTTTTTTATTACTACTACTACTACAATGGAGTTTTCTTGCGAAATACCGAACCAACGGGCTATCTGCAATCAAGCACTCGGGCGGGGTTAAGTCGACCCATCACATCACCACCAGGACCTTTTGTAGTTTTTCACGTAGTCACAGTTTTCTGCACCAAAAATACCCATGCAAAGGGACCGACAACCTATAAACGGTACGAAAGCCATGCATGACCCCAATATTATATATCACACGGCCCAAAAAAGCAGCTAAACAGAAACCAAATTTCCCGTCGGACTGCCAAACTAAAGTCTGTAGGCTACCTTGTTCGCGCTGGACATCTTCTTGAACTTGTTGATAAGTGTATTGGTAGAAGCGTCGTGCCCAGATACGTCTCCAGGCTTCTCGAGCTCGGAGCCAATTTTCTCTATCCACAATGTTAGTCACCATTTCTCACTTTCACTGGGTTGGAGAAATCTTACTAGCAAGTGACTTGCCCAATTCGACACCCCATTGGTCGAACGAGTTGATGTTCCAGATGGCACCTTCTGTGAAGGTAAGGTGCTCGTAGTAGGCGATCAAGGCACCAAGAGCGCCTGGGGTGATCTTTTGGGCTAATATGGCGGTGGTTGGGCGGTCGCCACGGAATACCTTGTGGTTCTTGAGTTTCTCGGGAGTACCCTCTGCAAGAACCTGTCCTTCATCCTTTCCGACCATGAGGGCCTCGGCCTGCGCAAAAAAGTTGGAGGCCAACATCCTTATTCCCAGGTTAGCTTGTGGTAGCCCACGCGAAGGTGTCTGCTTACAATTGATGCTTGTTGTCCGGCGCAACAGGGTTGTGAGACTCTGCGGCCAGAATGAAGTCAGTAGGAATGAACTTTGTCCCCTGATGAAGGAGCTGGTAGAAAGAGTGCTGAGCGTTGGTAGCAGGCTCCCCGAACAAGATAGCACCAGTAGTGTAATTTACGATGCTACCATCACGAGTAACAGACTTTCCGTTCGACTCCATGGACAACTGCTGGAGGTACGCAGGGAAGCGGTGAAGGTATTGGTCGAATCTGCTCCAAAGTGATTAGTATAATTATATACAAGTGCCATTCATGAGAGGGAGCTTACGGGGAGACCAAGTGGGTTTGGGCATTGAAGAAATTGCTATACCAAACGCTCAAAAGACCTCCAAGAATGGGGATATTCTCTTCCAAAGGCTTGCTTAGGAAATGATTATCAATCGCGTGAGCACCGGCAAGGAACTCATGGAATCTATCATAACCAATGTAAAGAGCAACACTTAATCCAATTGCCGACCAAACAGAGTATCTCCCGCCAACCCACGACTCGAAACCGAACATATTTTGGGCGTTAATTCCAAATTTGGTGACCTCCGGCTCGTTGGTAGAGAGAGCAACGAAATGTTTTGCAATGGCAGATCTATCCCCATCGATACCCTTCTGCTTCAAGAACCATTCTTTTGCTGTGTTTGCATTTGTACAAGTTTCAGCGGTAGTAAAGGTTTTCGAAGCAACTAGGAACAGTGTCGATTCCGCGTCGCAAGACTTGAGAGCTTCGGTGATGTGGGTACCGTCAATATTTGACACAAAATGCAAAGTCAGGTCAGGGTGTCCGTAAGGCTTTAGGGCCTCTGTAACCATGACTGGTCCACTGCATCATCGTCAATATTCAAGCTTGTCGAGAATGGCAGGAGCATCTTACAGATCGGAGCCACCAATTCCAATATTCACAATACTCTTAATGCGCTGACCAGTATGCCCCTTCCACTCACCGCTGCGAACCTGCTCGGAGAACTCCTTCATATGCTCTAGTACGGAGTTGACGCCTTCAACAACGCTCTTCCCATCAACCTCCATAGTCTTATTCGAAACATTGCGTAGAGCCATATGGTATACAGCTCTCTCCTCAGTAAAGTTGACCTTCTCACCCTTAAACATCCTGTCGCGAAGCCCTTCGACATCAGCCTCCTTGGCTAGTTTGACCAGGAGTCCAAGGGTCTCCTCCGTGAGAAAGTTCTTGCTGAAGTCAAAGTAAATTTCGTTTCCATCTGCATCATTAAAGAACGAACGAGAGAACTTCTCGGCCCTTTTGGGATCCTGAGCGAACAAATCGGACAGGTGCAATGTCTTGACAGTATGGTAGTGATCCTGGAGAGTCTTCCAGGCAGGCAATTCCGAAGCAAGACTGAAAGTCATGGCTTATTCCTGTTTCCGTACGGTCAACGGCACATTCCTACATGAAACCTTCAAGCTAAGAAAAGCAAGCAAAAACCATATCCTCTTCATCCGTACAGAAGCGCAATAAAAATGTGATGCCCGCATCGCACGGGGTGGAACAGCAACTGAGCATGGAAGCAGGGCGGGGTACATCTCGAGTTTCAAAAGGCTCATCTTAAAATAAAAATAGGGAAACGAAATTGAAAGAAAAAATTACGGAAATAATAAGAGAATGACAATGTACCTTGATCTATTAAAGTGGTAGTAATCCCTACACAAAAGGATATAGCGACGATTCCAAACACCGATTGTCTTTCTCCCCTTAGATGGAGCAATTGTTGTCGATGGTTAACGCAATGGACGGTGGCAGCAAAGTTAGGATGGAGAGAGCAGAAGCGGAAGTTTATGTTGCGTTTGACCAAGCATGAGAGGAACCAAACCGAAATGTTTGGCGGGGCACCATTCCCTGACGTATGCACGGATAAACAAAATGAGGGCCCACCGGCACTGGCATGACTGCGCGATTTTTAGTCAAGCACCGAAGGTTCCCCAATGGTGGGCAACAATATGCTAAATTCCCGGCATGCCCTGCCCTGCAATGCAGCTGTAAGGAAGAAAGAAGAAAAAAGAAGAAGAAAAGAGGGATCTTTTGGGTCCCGCAGTTTTTGTTGCATACCTTTGGCAAGTTCTGGCTCTAGAATGTAGTGGATTCTGGAGAGTGGGTGTGGGATCAATCAATTTGGTAACGCCGGTATAATAGAAGTACTGTACAGCGCAGTACATAAAGCACCTTGGGGTCCGATAATGCCCGGACCCCGTGCGAGTGGTTTGTTCTCGTGGCTTCTATGCTACTCGGGGGTTGTGTTTGTCTGGTTTTTGCTGGGTTAGTGCTTCAGCCGGCATGATCCGGTAGTATAGTGCTTCATGGGTTATCAATCGGATATATCATATTTGGCTCTTCCTTGCCGGGATTGTATCGAAGTTTGGGCGGTCCTGGGCTCTTGACTGCAGTACGACGCGGCCGTGAATTGCCACTACCGGGTAAAACTGGTGGCAGCTTGGTGGGCTTAGGGACACTGGATAATCTTGCCCATACTCGTACTCGAGCACGGTAGGGTTACCGTTGTATGCATCACTCTATTCGGTTGATGTTAGAATTATGGCGCTGTGTCGTAGGTCCCCGAGGAGATATCACTTAACAGGTCGGCCATTGTCTTAGAAGTCTAGGTATATAGCATTGTGTAAAACTATCTGTAAACCCGAATTAACGCTGGTTTGTCTAGTACTGCCATACATACCCAAGTTTACTAGCCAGCTAAAAACGCCTCGATAGTGTGCAAAGAAACCCACGGTGAAGAAGTGAAAACAAAACCCAAGTTTCCAACCATTAATGCTTTTTTTATTACTTCCGCCGTTTGTATTCAACCCAGAGCGAATCCACAGTTTGAAATACGGCCGTAATACCTCTCTGCTCCTCCTCACTAAGGCCCCTCTTACCCCATCTTTGTTGGGCCTTATCAGGATGCCATCGAATTCTCTCAACCTTCAAAATGTCTAGGAGGTCCTCACCTTTGCCTAGACAGTCGCTGATTTCCATATAGAACCGCTCCAAAGACTCTTTCTCGACATCCTTTAATTCTCCAGATCTAACCGGCCAAGGAATATCCCCATCCACCTTACCAGCTAAGATCTCACTCCAGTTCTCGAGGTATCCTTTCCATTGTTTCTCAACCCGGGCTTTATCTTTGAGCCTTCTTCGAGCCTTCTCTTCTCGGCGTCTGGAGCGCTCTTCCTCCTCCCACATCTTCTGCTCCTCCTTATCCCGCTGCCTTCTGGCCCGCCTCGCTTCTTCCCGTCTGATTCTCTCCTCGATAATGTGCTCGTGTGTCTTTTCCCACATCTTGGATCGTACGTATTCCGCATACTCCTCATCCGTCATCTTCTCCAGCTCCCCACGGCCGTCGGGGCGGGGATAGATATTGATTGGTTGACCGTAGACCCCCTCCCAGAAAGCAGCGCCTTCGTCATCTGCCATAGCATCGAACAGTGACTCTCGGAACGCATCTTCCGCAGTGGCGAAGTTTACAGAAGCTAAATTGGGTACATAAGTATCGTCGTACTCGGCTGGGTCATCATCGAGAGGTTTATGATGAGAGCGTTTGCGGCTTGAGGAATGAGGATGCGAGTGCGATGAGGGGCTACGATGATGATGTGGATCCTTCTGGCGCCTCCGCTTGAACCTGAATTTAGACTTTCGAGGCCGGGATGGGTCGTCCAGTTTTGGCTCTGGAGCTCTACCCTCTTTCTCTGGCGGGGGTGAAGCCCTTTTTGATCTCGATTTTGATTTTAGCGGAGAGGTGGGGGGCTTGCTTGTCCTCGGAGGAGCGGAATCTTGCGTAAGGCCGTGGAGGACTCCTAGTCGGTCATTGTTAACCTCGAACGGGCGCATCTTGAAGTTGGGGTTGGTTACGGTCGGGCTACAAGGTGTGGGTTGGAGATGATTGAAAGGGAGCATCATTGTGCAAGCCAAGACGTCAGGCCCTGCAACAATAAAGCATATCATACCACGTGATGCGGCTCAACCCCTAACATCGAATTGCGTGAGCTCCCCACGCTTTCTCTTGCGCCCCCTCTAATCCACGGTGCACTCCTTTAACCCACGGTACGAGCGCTGTTGTCGACCCAGAATCTCATCCAATCCAATACCACGATGTCAACAGCAGATGATCCCTTTACCTCTCGGCTTGCCTTTACAAGGCTTCTCTCCCGACTAAACGCCTCCGCCGGAGCTTCAAAGCAATGCGCCCAATTTGCTCTCCGATACCGCGAACTGGATGAGGACCTATTCAGCGTGATACTGGAACAGCTCCAATCGGTACTTCGACCCTGCCAATTTGGAGAGAACCTACTAACAGCAGAAATCAGGAAGAGATCACAATGAATACACGTGTCAACATGCTCTACTTTATAGAGGTGCTGTGTGAACACTCTGTGAAAGCTGACTATAGCGGCTACACCAATATGATTCAACGGGACATTCTGCAAGTAGTCGATGCTGTTGTTCCGAGCGATCCTGAGGGAGCAGCAAATGTTGGTACAGTTAGGAAAGTTATACAGAATCTACGGAGTAAGGGGTTTGTCAACGAAAGGTCTATGGAGGAGGTTACTGCTCTATTAACAGAGAAGGAGAGGGAGCACAGGTAATTATTGAGATTCTAGTGAGGGTTGGGGCTATATACTGACTATTGGTAGAGAATCTATTGCCTCCCCGGAAGAGAGTGTCTACGACGACGACGACGAAGAGCCCGGTAACGAAGGTAGAAATCCTAAACGCAAGTTTGATGATTCGGTTATACAACAGCGGATGGAAGAAGATAGGGAACGGGTACATAAATACCACTAATTTAGGAAATGGGCTACTTCTTGTGCTAACTGTGGCATAGCATAAACGACTCAGAGAAAATATCTGGGCCATTCCATTTCCGGGAGATGGCATTCCGAATCCCGAGTTTGAAAAGTCGTGGGATCAGGTTAGCGACCTCAACGAGGATGACTATGAGATTATGAGAGAAGAGAATCAGATACTGGCCTCATCAATTGTATGATCTTGTGGGTATTCGGGCACAGGTTCATAAAGGGTTGGCGTTCCGGGATTTTGTATAGTTCGGAAGGGTATTTTCATAACCACTAACTAGCATAGTGATATAATACCCCCCATGTTCATAATATTGCACCTCTGTAAAATAATTTATACAGAAATAAGAAAAAGAGATTGTAAAGATGCATTTTTACAGAAACCATGGATCTTATTCCGTGATTCGTCGGAATACCGGTATACACACTCCCCCACATGATAATTTCCGTAAAATATGCAACCGGAGATCGCATATACCCCACTCTAGAAACTCCCCAATATCCCTTACTCTAAAGCAGCCACAGCCCCTAGGCCCTTCAAGGTCTTCTGTATCTTCTCCGCCTCCTCCTTGATAAGACCCTCCTTCAGCATCTTCGGCACGCTCTCTACAAACTTCTTCGAATCTACCAGCGACAGTCCCAGCAAACTCTTGACTTCCTTGATGACCTTCGGCTTGGAACCAGCTTCGAAGGAGACGAGCATGACGTTGAACATTGTCTTCTCCTGTACCGGCTCAGCCGCGGCTTCTTCTTCTGCGGTGGCAGCGGGTGCAGCGATCGCCGGGCCTGCGCTGAATGATTGGAGTGCGACGTCGGGGATGTTCAGGCGGGACTGACGTAACATGATCCATTAACGCAAATGTCGGGACGAATGAAAATGCGGGAGGGGTGAAGAACCTTCAAGAGAGAAACCAAATCTGCCGTCTCCATGAGGGTCAAGCCAGAGATTTGGTCAACGATCCCGGAAATCTTGGGATCCGCAGTCGCAGCGGTGGTATTCCATCGTCGGGCGGGAGCGTAAACTACCGGTTGGGAAAGTCTTAGGCTGGAGGAGGAAGAACGTGCCACTCTGACACAACATCTTGAAGCGAGGGCCATTTGTGTTTTTCGGAGGTATGTAATTTCGCCAAACTGAAATTGGGGTGGATTGTTTGGCGGGGTGGTTGGGGGGGTTTTGGTGTTGAAACAATATTCTTTGAGAGTTGAGGGTTTCCGATGAGTCAGCGAGGTGCATTGGTGGTCGCCGTGCCAAGACTTCCATGCATCCTGAGAGCAGTGCTTTGGGGCTTTCTTTGCCTATAATACTTGAGGAAACCGCAAGATAGTTTCAACTTCCTTCCTTTCAAACACACTATCAACAGTCAACATTCCACGCTGAAGTTTTAGACTCTTATCACTTCAACGGGATTTTCATTTCTTTCTATCATGTCCGACGCTGGCACTCCCGAACCTACTACTGGCGGCCGCCGTGAGAAGGTTGCCTTCCGCTTCTGTCGTGAATGGTATGGGCATTCTTGTTTCTGATCGACATGGAAACGTTTATTAACTTGATCGCAATAGCTCCAACATGCTGTACCCTCATGAGGTCTGTTTCGTTCGCTAGTATACGGTCGGGGTGGGGGTATTTATAAACTACTTTTAGGACCGTACCAATAACATTCTCATGTACCGCTGCCGCACCTGTCAAGCCACAGAGAGCGCGTCGAACAACTGTGTCTTTAGAAATACTCTTGGAGGATCTACGGGTGAGACTGCTGGTGTGACTACGGATGTTGGATCTGATCCTACTGTACGTCCCCCGGGAGATCTGCTAAAAATGTAGTAGGGAGTGGGGATGAGGTACTGATGGGTGGGTAGTTACCGAGGTCCATGAAGCCATGTCCGAAGTGTGGAGAGAACGAATGTGTCTTCTTCCAGAGTCAGCAAAGAACCGAGGATACTAAGATGGTAAGACTACACTTTCCTCGTTGAATGAGAAATGAACCGGATTGCCGGCTAACATCTCGTAGAGATTGTTCCATGTTTGCTGCTCCTGCGGTACTATCCATTAATACCCTTTGCTGTGTCGTGCAATGTAGTGGCGGCGGGTTCTTCTTTTCCCTTAACCGTTCGAGGTCTGGCGTATGATGGGGGAGTGACTTGATAGAAGTTCTTTGCACTTGTACTTTATTCTTCACACTTTAATGCAAATAAAAGTCCAACTTGGTATGCACAAGGGTTTTGCTCCGGTGAAAATTTATACATAGGCTGGGGCAAGAGATAAAATCTTTGACCACTTCTTTTTCTTGAGTTCACGCCCAACGACACCTAGATCTAGTTAGCCACCCTTTCCCGTTTTGTATGTAGTTTTTGGAGATTTGTGAACTCACCACTCAATCTGGTCCCCAGTGGATCGCCGCTCTTGTTGATAAGTACGCAGGCATTATCGTCAAATCGAATATAACTCCCATCAGCCCTTCGATACTCCTTCCTTGTCCGAACAACTACTGCATGAGAGATATCTCCCCGTCGAACTTTCACGGCGGCCTGGGCAGCGGCGGAAAGATCGTGACCCAGGGATCGTTGTTTCTGGATGACGACTACTATTTTATCGCCTGTTCCACAGCCTTAGCAATCACGTAGTGTACAAAGGGCCGCAGCGGAGCGCGAGTGGTAGTGGTTGGTGAGGGTGATGACGGTAGAATAGTTCGTACATACCAACGGTAGCGGGCTTCTTCTTCCCAAGGACTCGAACACATTCTACCAGCGCAGCACCGGAATTGTCAATGCAATTTAGCATCGACTACCGTAAAAGCATGGAAACACATCAGCTGAGCATTTGGATAAGTGGTGCAAAGACAGGAAGGCGTAAACAAACCTTTAATTGAATCATTGTTGTCGGAAGGTTGCGTTTTGAGGGAAAGATGAGAAGTGAAACCTTCCCAAAAACGGATTATCGTTTCTTTCTTCCGGACCCTAACCCACCAGTCGGGAGGAACGGATAACCAGACTACCGTAGATGCCCTTCTAGTATTAATTGATAACCTTCTCTGCCCCCCCCCCCGCGCAAAAGGTAAGGTGGGAGACCCTGAGTAAAACTGCGGGTGCAAAGTTTCTTGATTTTTCTCTTTTCTTTCTCTCTACTGGTGCGTCTCACACCTTACACCTTACGTCTGTATTCCCCGTCCCATACGACGGATTAAGCGCCACTATGGTTGGCGCAGTTGGTTCTTCGATTCCGGAGGATACTGAACATGTATGATATGACTCTTACGAACTTACTTTCTTCTTGACACTAGATAAGCACAAACGACTAACATTTGACGACAAAAAAAATATTAAAAAATAGGCAGTGAGCGTTTCACTACCAACATGGAAATCCATCGTCGGATACGAAGAAGGAGCAGAATGGGTGATCAGCAAGATGAAAACCGGCTATCCACGCTTCTTCATACACAAGTCCATACAAAAACTTGCGAGCTCAATCCTCTCAGGGTTCGGTCAACCCGGGGAGGAAGCAATGCTCTTCCCGACTCCCCGTGTCGCAGCGAGATGTCGCCAGTTCATCAAGACTACCTCTCGAACTACGCCTACTCCGACTATCAGAGTTGTTGAGTTCGTCAGTAAGACCGGGAAGAGAAACGGTGGGGACGAGAGACCGATCTGGTCCGACCTTTGCGCGGTAATTTACCCTGCTAGCGAAGCTAAAGTTGCGAAGCAGTTTTGGCAGCATACGGGGGACGGGGTGTCTTCCCGTAGGGCGGAGTTCTGCCAGAAGGAGTTTGAAGAAGGCTTGCTGGTTGAGAAGGGTACTATCGCTACCGAGAGCCCTCCACGCATGAGCAAGGGACCAAAGAGGTATTCCCGTGGGGATATACAGTTTAGGCCTTCTGCTCCGGAAGAGGAGGAGCTGGATACGTTTGTCGAAGAGAGGTTTGGTAGGAACTTGGATCTGGCGTTTGTGGAAAGTGCGAAGCTCGCTATTCGCAGAAGGATTGCGGGGTCTCTGAAAGTCAATATGGAATTGTCGAACGAGGATGGGAGAATGGCTGAGGAGTTTGCTGAGAATGACATTTACTTACATCCTACTGGCATGAGTGCAATCTTCAATACCCATAGATTGTTAATGGCTATTTTGGGACCTAATAAGAGTGTTTGCTATGGGTATGCTCTAACTCACTCCTCTGATAACTGTTACTGACCTTATATCTAAGTTTCCCGTATATTGATACCCTCAAGATCTTGGAGAGGTTCGGCCCTGGATGTCACTTCTACGGTCACGGTTCATCAGAAGAGCTTGATGATCTAGAACAGAAGCTCGAATGCGGGGAACGTATCCTGGCATTGTTTTGCGAATTCCCTTCGAATCCTCTACTCAAGGCACCCGATCTACACCGTATTAAGGCACTCGCGGATAAATACGATTTTGCTATCGTTATCGATGAGACTGTTGGAAACTTTCTGAATGTTCATGTTTTGCCATACGCCGATGTTATTGTTAGTAGTCTTACCAAGGTTTTCAGTGGTGATAGCAATGTCATGGGCGGAAGGTACAATCTCCACGACCTCTCATAACAAACCATTCTGACTGGATTATAGCTCCATATTAAACCCTAGAGGCCGCTATTACAAGCAATTGAGGGGAGCCCTAACCACAGACTACGAGGATAATCACTGGTGCGAAGATGCCCTCTTCCTCGAGCGTAACAGCAGAGACCTGGTCTCCCGTATTGAACGAATCAATAGAAATGCCGAAGCCGTTGCAGACCTCCTCAATTCCCATCCAAGAATAAAGAAAGTCTATTATCCAAAGTACTCTCCGACAAAGCCCTTTTATGATAACTGTCGCTGCCCTGGCGGAGGGTACGGCGGTCTCTTGAGCGTTACATTTTATACCACCCAGGATGCAATTAAATCTTTTGATGCCCTCGAGGTTTCCAAAGGACCTAGCCTTGGGACTAATTTTACCCTTGCGTCACCTTATACGCTATTGGCGCATTACGGCGAGCTGGATTGGGCGGCTGGATACGGCGTTGAAGCCAACCTAGTGAGAGTAAGCGTTGGACTTGAAGAGACAGGGGAATTGTTAGAAACGTTCAAGAGAGCACTCGAAGCACTATGACCTGATGAACTATGGCTAGATGTGGGGTTACAGGGAGGTATTGAATGGTGGGATAGGGGCACGGGTTGCGGGTGGAATTTTTAAACGCTGCAAGCTTGACTTGCTGGCTAACATTTCGAGTGACGTTCCGTGATGCATTGAAGGTGCTGCGGGGGGCCTGCTCGGGGAACTGTGGATATTTTCATATCTCTTTTTATTTTCTTCTAAGAATAGACAGCCTTTAGATGTTAGACATTATGATAGGTGTACTTCTCCAACAGAATACTCTGGATGCCGATGTCTGAATGATCCGTTGTGACATGGTCATTACCTAATGTTATTATTATGCAAGTAATCATGCAGCGTTTAGGAATCAACCCTACAAGATACTTGTACTTGTACCATGGGAATTTAGGTTTTGGGAGATGAGCGCCATGCATGCACGATAAGATTTGACATCTAGTGGCTGGAATCTCGGTATGATTTATATGCAAAATGTATGCGGTGGGCCAGCGCAGCTACCCGGCCTTCTGAAACTCTCTTGACTTATGGGTCTCACGACGTCATTGGGTCAAGTCGAGATACCAATCCCAAGTTCAAACCGTTCCAATTCTTCATTCATTCGACTTAATGCTGTTTCTACAAAGAACCGGCACAAGGCTCCTCTTGAGATCCTTCCAATCTCAGCGAAAGCCACAATTTATGCGTCCCCTCTCCACACTAGAAAATAATCCACACATAGTATCTTCCTCTTCCTCTCCCTTCTCCCTAGCGGTCAACACAGAAACTAAGAAGTAAGCAGTACACCTTCCCAGGCCCACCAGGCACACACATCCTAACCCTCCTCCCAACCACGCCGCCAAACCCGCACTTATCCCTGGGAACAACCAAAGTCCTCCCACCAACCCCAAACACCTTCCACACAAACCCACGTTTCCTCACCCTCCTTCATGAGACCCTGCGCACTCACGCGCACAATTGCCCCGAGGTACA
>QLOI01001060.1:0-12937 GCA_003313605.1 Tuber umbilicatum
AGTTCTCCTCCCCCCCTTCCCAGACGTTCCTTGTGTCATTTAAGAAGTTGTCTCTCTGGTCCTTCGACGATCCTCCTCTTCGTCCGTCCCTGGCCCTGACACTATCCCGTATGGGGTCTGGAAAAACATACACTGGGCGAATAAAAACCTCCTCCCATCCCTTCTCACCCCCCTCCCCCTTCATGGATTACACCCGCACTTCTTATAGAAAGCCAGTGGCATAGTCCTTGTAAGGCTGGCAAGTGGGATTACTCCAGCCCAGCTTCATTCATGATTATCACGCACCTGGAAACGGTCTCAAAAATCCTGGAACGGATCATGGTGTACGGTCTAGCTGCTGTCTCCCACTCAACCCCAGTGCTCAACCTCTACTAATGCGGTTCGCTTGCTGGGCTCATCTGCTCTGACACGGTAGCCACCCTCTAGCATGAGGTCTGCCTCCTCCAAACCACACAACTTAAGGTCTCTTCGCTCGTCCCTGACTTTAAGGAAGATTTTGACTGTGTCAACGCAAACCAGCTCTGCACCATGCTCCCCCGCTTCTCCACCCCCAAGTATATGGTTTCATGGATTTTGTCATTCCTCACATGGCGCCAATGCTGCCTGATCTTTCAAGGTGCCTGAGATCTGTTTTTTCTTGTTTTATTTGCGACCCTGCCATGATCCGCTGTTTCTCCGCTTTTGTTGGTTATCTATGTGTCTCACCTCCACATTTCCATCACCGGTGAAGTGATCATATCCTACGTGGACAACTTCGCCATCATTGTGAACAGCTCTTCTTACCGTTCTGACATCAGACTTTTACAACATGGCTTCCTTATTCTCAGTAATGGGGCGGCTGCCCTTCGGGTCTCCTTCTCGGTTCTTCAGACTGAACTTATCCATTGGCGTACGTCTAGGGACCTCAATCCTATTTCTCTTGCCTCCATTTTTATCAACTCCCTCCTCTTCAGTCTGACAGCGGAGCTCCGCTGGCTCGGCTACTGGCTTACCCCTACCTTAGAAACCTAGGCACACATCCACCGGCGCCAGGCCCTGGCCCGGGGTTCCTTCGTACTCATCAAGAGGCTCAGCCCCGCCGGGAAAGGCCTTTCTCCCTGGTACTGTCTGAAGCGTGGTGTTGGGCTCCGGTTCCCAGTCCTCACATATGGCGCTGACCTCTTTATCCCCAAAGCTACCATTCTGCGCAAACTTGACTCCTTTTGGCACCAGGTCCTACATTGGAATACCAACTGTTTCAGAGCCACCCCCACACCTATCCTCTACCATGAAGCCTCCCTTCCCCCTATCTCCCTGCCCCTACAGCACAAGAGAAAGCTGGCGGCCTTTTGGCTTCTCTGTTCCCTACCCCATATCAAATCTGCGTCTGCCCACCTTGACCCGTGAGTTCCCACCTGGGACACCTGGCGCACAACCACACGCAGGCGCCTCATTCCCCACCTGCGGAGGTCTTACCGCCTCCGCCCCTGGTCCACCGCTCACTCCCCTACCCGCCGTCGCCTCCCCCTCGACCCCATCGATTCCTCTGTCATGGACCTCTTGCCTGACAAGCTTCCCGTGGCCTCCCCTCACCTTCTCCTACCCCTCCCGTATAAACAGGAAGGTGCCCCGCCCTATGGCTCCCTCAAATCCAAGGTCGTTGCCTCCAACCTCGCCTCCTGGGCTGCCTTGCCGTCCCCCTCCTCCTACAACTTTCCCCCCTCCTTTACTCCTCACACCTTTATGGGCATGCCTATGTTTTCCGGCGGCCGTCTTCATCAGATGAGGGCCGTTAAGAGCTACCTCGCCACCCACACTTTCTGGTCCAATCGTGATGCCTATACCCTGTTCCCCTTTTGCGAGGTGTCAGATGAGACCTTTGAGCACGCCATCCTTCACTGCTCGGCTAAGGCCCAGGAGAGATCGTCCCACCTACAGGGTATCTCTAGCCTGGCGCCTGATGCCCTCATTTGGTCTTCGGCCCCCCTCATTATTAACTTGGCCTGGTACAACTCCTCCATGGCCACTGGCTTCCCACCCAGTATGCCACCCTTGGTCTCTGACCCCCCCCCTTCGTCTTCCTTACCTTGGCCAAAGGGACCCCTACCCTCCTCTCCTGCTCCCTCCCCAAAAGAGTTCATGGGTCTTTCCTTCTGGTACGCTGTTAGTTTCAGGGTTGGTTTCTCCCTCACTGGTTTGCTATTATTGATTTTGTATGCTTGTCGCTTTAGCTGTGTGTGACGATCAAGATGAAAGGTTTCTTCACTCATGACTTTCCTGGTACTGGGATGTTGTTTTGGACTAAGGATTACTTTACTTTTTTATGTTAGTCATCGTTGGCGATGCTAGGGATTGTGCTTTCCCTCTTTGAAGAATTGGTTGCGTTATTATCGTTTGCATTATTTTCTTGTTACCTTGTTGAAATTAAGGCTTTTTCTATGCCATAGCGCAAGCTACATGTATGTTTAGGGGCCAGAATCAATAAACATATAATGGAAAAAAAAAAAAAAAGAAGCAGCTAGGCTATGGCATCCTCCTCCTCCGTTACGACTCCGGCAATTGAAATTTATTTCCTAATCAGGTACGACTCAACACCAGAGAAACTATCACTACTCTTCGGGTCCTGCACCCCACCCTTTGGGTGGTGCTGGCCATCACTCTCATCACTCCCTTACCTTCGGGCATCATCATTAATGTTTTCTCTTGAGGGCTACCCTCAAGAGCGCTCCTCCTACCCTATCCCAACATCTCAGGATGTTGTTTCTCGGCACTTCCCCGCTATTGCTTAGCACCCCGCTTAGCTCTGGCACGGTCGGGTATGCCCATTCTTGATTCTGCAGACGGCTGGGACTACAGTTTGAGGTAAGCGATTATAATTGATTCCCTTCACTCTGGCCCTCGGGTTTCGAGTAGGGACTGGTCTCCTTAACTGACCAAGGTCGATTTCGCAACTTTCCTCACCTTCAAACATCCTGGTGCTGGTATCTCTCCCACTAAGTGACGCTTCTTCTCAGAGAATAAAGGAACTATATGCGAGAAGCGGTAATACACCTGGATGTGTGAGGGTGTTTGGGAACCTCCTAGAAAGACACGAACCCTACTCCAATAGTTGGATCTATCCAGGCTCTACCCCTCCTCTCCTCCTTCTCATGGGATCGGCTAGCACCATACTGCCCCCTCTTTTCCTCCTCCTTGGCTCCGTCACTTCTATAAGGTTCCTCCCTCCCAATACTGGCCTTCCTGGCCTCAGGATCCTCTAGCTGGTACCCTACTACCCTCCTCATCTACCCGGCTTGCACCCCAAACAACTGCTACCGGCTGGCACCCTACTGCCTCATTTCACACGCCCTGGCATCATACGACCCCTTGTGTTCCATGCCAAGAGGGCTGGAGTCCCTGATTCGACCTGCCACACACCTCTGCCGCCTGCATAGGTCTCCTGCTGTCTTGCCTTCGGCTGGCACCTCCTTCTCGCTATATCCGACGCCCTTAGTTCTGGCTAGTTCTGGTTCAAGGTTGTGGACGCCGCTAGCCTTGCATCTGGGGGGTTCTTTTTTTCGTTTGTTGGTTTTAGGGGTTCACAGTAGGGTTGTTTCTTTTGAATTTCATGGCGTTCTCGTGGCCGTTTTCTTGGTTCTTAACGATGGAAAGGTGGCTTTGCAGGGTTAGTTTTTATACCCCTTCAGGGATTTCTGACAGCTCGGGAGCGCCTGGACTAGGTGGGGGTTTTTAAGGTTGAATAGCGCGAGCTGTACATGACTTCTTGGTAACCCTAGAATCAAATGAAAAACTGAGTATAGGTAAAAAGTAAAAGCCTCTAGGCTATGGATGGCATCCACCCCACCTCCCTGAAGAAAGCAAATAGCATTGTTCTCGACAAGCCAGGACAGGTTGATTACTCCACCCCAGCTTCGTTCTGGATCCTTGTCCTCCTGGAAACGGTCTCGAAATCCCAGCAGAGGATCATGGCGTATCGCCTCTCTGCTTTCTCCCGCTCAAGGCCCCTCCTTAACCTCCACCAACACGGCTCGCTCGCTGGGCTCAGCTGCTACGACGTATTGGCTACCCTCCAGCACGAGGTCCGCCTCCTCCAGACCTCATGCCTTAAAGTCTCCTCCCTCTCCCTTGTCATTAATGGTGGGTTTGATAACATCAGCTTCAACCCACTCTGCACCATCCTCGGTCCTTTCTCTACCCACAAATACACGGTCTCATGAGTCTCGTCCTTTCTCACCTCCCGTCAGTGTTACCTAATCTTTTGAGGTGCCCAGGGAATTTTCTCCCCAATATCAGTTGGGACCCCACAAGGCTCCCCTATTTCACCCGTTTTATTTATTATTTATGTTACTCACATTCACATTTCCATCCCCCGTGAGGTAGTGATATTCTATGTGGATCACTTCTCCATCACAGTGGGCTCCTCTTCCTACCGCTCTAACATTAGACTTCTACAACGCGCCTTCCTTACTCTCAGCAATCGGGTGTCACCTCTGGGGGTCGCCTTCTCAGTTCCTTAAACCAAACTTATCGACTGGCGCACATCCTCTGAACGCAACCCTGTTTGCCACGCTCCCATTTCAATCAACTCCCTCACCATCAGCCCGACGGCTGAACTTCGCTGGCTCGGCTACTCGCTCACCCCCTCCTTCGAAACCTCCGGCTACTTCCATCTCTGCTTGGCCCTAGCCTTGGGTTCCTTTGCACAGGTCAAGAGGCTCTGCCCCGCTGGAAAAGGCCTGTCTCCTTGGTGCCGTCGGAAACTCGCTGTTGGGCTCCTTTTTCCAGTTCTCGCTTATGGCACTGACCTCCTGGTACCCAATGCTACCATCCAGTGTAAACGTGACTCCTTCTGGCATGAGGTCCTCCGTTGGATAAACAACTATTTCAGGTTCACTGCCACACCCATCCTCTACCGCGAAGCCTCTCTTCCGCCTATTGGCCTGGCCCGGCAGGATAAAAGGAAGCTGGCAGCCCCTCGTCTATTCTGTTCACCTCCTCATATCGACCCGGCGTCTACCCGCCTGGACCCATGTGTCCCCACCTGGGACTCCAGGCGCGCCCCCGCCTTTGGTCCTTTACGCCCTCCACTACATGCTGTCACCTCCCTATCGACGCTATCGCCTTCTTTGTCAAGGACCTACTGCATGAGAAGCTCCCTCTGGCCTCCCCGCACCTTCTCCTCCCCCGCCCGTATGAACCGCGGGGCGCCCCAACCTATGGCTCCCTTAAATATAAAGCAGTCGCCTCTACCCTTGCCTCATGGACTGCCCTGCCGTTCCCCTCCTCCTACAACTTTCCTGTCTCTTTTACTCCTCACGCCTTTATGGGCTTGCCCAAGTTCTCCGCCTGCCATCTTCATCAGATTAGGGCTGGGATGAGCTGCCTTGTTGCTCACACCTCTTGGTCCAACCATGACGCCTCCAGCCTGTGTCCCTTCTGCAAGGAGACACACGAGACCTTTGATCAAGCCATCCTTCACTGCCCGGCTAAGGCCCAGGAGCGACCATCCCATCTTGCGGTTATCACCAGCCTGGCGCCAGGTGCTCCTGAGTGGTCCTTGGTCCCACTCATTATTAATTTGGCCGCTTCCATCTCATCCACGGCCACTGGTTTCCCACCCAGTATGCCTTCCTTGACCTCTGACTCCCCATCTGTGACCCCCTTACGTGGCTCACCGGGTCTCTTGTCCTCCTCTCCTGCTTCCTCTTTTAGAGGCTTTGAAGACCTTTTCATTCATTCAGCTGTTGGTTGTAGCGGTGGGTTACTTCACTTGTTTGCTGTTATTGTTTTTGGATGCCCACGGTTCCAGCTGTGGGAGCCGATTATGATGATAAGTTTCTCGACTTATAATTTCCCTTGCCTTGGGCAGTTGTTTCAGGCTTAATTTTTCTTTACTTTTTACGTTAGTCATCACTGGCGATGCTAGGGATTGTATTTTCCCGCTTTGAAGGATTGGTTGTGATATTTGACTTTTTGTTATTTCCTTCGTTGCTCCGTTGGAATCATGGCTTTTTTGATGCCATAGCACGAGCTGCAGGTACGTGTTTGGGCCAGAATCAATAAACATATGATAGAAAAAACAAAAAACACAACTGCAGCTTGGCTATGGCATCCTCCGCCTCTGTTAGAACTCCGGTCATTGAAATTTAATTCCTAATCGGGAACGACTCAACACCAGAGAAACTTTCACCACTTTTCGGGTCCTGCACCCTCCCCCCGCGGGGGTGCAGGCTATCACTTTTATCACTTCTTTGCCTTCGGGCATCACCTTTACTGTTCTCCCTTGGGGTCTACCCCCAAGACCACTCCTCCTATCCCATCTCAACATCTTAGGATGTTGTTTCTCCTCACCTCCACGCTTTTACTTCGCACCTCACTTAGCACGTGCACCGTTAGGTATGCCCATTCTTGATTCTTCACTCAGCTGGGAATACAGTTTACGGTAAGCGATTAGGTTGGTTTCCGATCCCTCTGGCCTCCGGGTTTCAAGTAGGGATTGGTCTCCTCAACAGGCCACGATTGCTTTCGCCACTTCCCTTCCCTTCATACATCCTGGTGGTGGTATCCCTCCCACTTGGGGACGCTTTTTCGGAGAGAATAAAGGGACTACATGAGAGTAGCGGTAATAAACCTGTATGTGAGAGAGTGCTTGGGAACTGCCTAGAATGACAGGAACATGTTTCCGATAGTGCGATTACGCCTGGGTCTACCCCTTCTCCCCTGTCCCCGATGGGATCGGCAGGCGTCCTACTACCCCCCCTCCCCCTCTTGCCTGGTTCACTCACTTCTACACGGTTCTTCCGTTCCATTGCGGGCATGCCTGGCCTTCTGATTCTCTAGCTAGTACCATACTCCCTTCCTCCACCACCTGGCTTGCACCCTAAACAACTACTAGCGGCTGGCACCCTACTGCTTCTATTCACCCCCCGCTGGCATCTTACTGCCGCTCATCCTACTTGCCAAGAGGCCTGGGGTCCCTAATTCGACCTGCCACACACCTCTGCCGCCTGCATTGGTCTGCTGGTCTCTTGCCTTCAGCTGGCACCTCCTTCCCTGTATATCCTGCGCCCTTGTTTCTGGCTAGTTCTGGTTCAAGGTTGTGGACGCCGCTAGTGTTGGATCTGGGGGATGGTTTGTTTCGCTTGCTGGTTTTGGGTGTTCACTGTCGGGTTGATTCTATTGCATTTCGAGGCGTTCTTGTGGTGGTTTCTTTGGTTCTTGACAAGGGACACTGGCTTCCTGGGGTTAGTTTTTATACCCCTTGAGGTCTTTCTGATAGCCCGGGAGGGCCAGGCCAAGGTGAGGGTTTTTGAGGTCTTATAGCGCGAGCTGCTCATTCCTTCTTTGTACCTCTTAAATCAAATGAAAAACAAAGTAAAAAGTAAAAAAGCAGCTAAGGTTTGGCATCCTCTGTCTGCGTTACAACTCCGGTCATTGAAATTTACTTCCTAATCTGGAAGGTCTCCCCACCCGAGAAACTATTACCACTTTTCGGGTCCGGCACCCTTCCCCTCAGGGGGTACAGGCCATCACTTTTATCACTTCCTTGCCTTCCGGCATTATCTTTAGTGATTCTCTTGAGGTCTACACTCAGGACCGCTCCTCCTACCTGAGTTCAGTATCTCAGGATGCTGTTTCTCCAGTCTTCCCCGCTTTTGTTCGGCACCTCCCTTAGCATCAGCACGGTCGGGTATGCCCATTCTTGATTCTTCAGACAACTGGCAATACAGTTTGCAGTCAGCCATTATGATGGATTCCTTTCCCTCTGGCCCTTGGGTTTTGAGTAGGGATTGTTCTCCTCAACGGGCCATGGTTGATTCCCCCACCTCCCTAACCTACACATATCCTGTTGGTGGTATCCCTGCCACTTAGTAACTCTTCCTTACAGAAAGTAAAGGGACTACATGAGAGAGGCCGTAATAAACCTGGGTGTGTGTGGGTGCTGGGGAACCGCCTAGAAAGAAACGAACACGTTTCCGGTAGTTGGATTTTGCCTGGGTATACCCCTCCTCTCCTCTCCCCCACGGGATCGGCTGGCACCCTACTGCCCCACCCCTTCATCCACCTTGGTTCCATCACTTCAACACAGTTCCACCCTATCTCTGCCACCTCGTTTCACCGTGGCATCCTCGCGCGGGTACCCTACTTCAATCCTCCCCCTGGCTTGTACCCTAAACAACTGCTACCGGCTGACACCCTACTGCCTCCTTTCACGACCCGCTGGCATCTTACTGCCGCTCATCTTACTTGCCAAGAGGGCTGGGTTGCCTGATTCGACCTGCCACACACATCTGCCGCCTGCGTCAGTCTTCAGCTCTCTTGCCTTTGGCTTCCACCTCCTCTCTAATATATCCAGCGCCCCTAGTTCTGGTTCAAGGATGTGGACGCCGCTAGTGTAGGATCTGGGGGGTGTTATTTTTTCGCTTGTTGGTTTTAGGGGTTCCCTGTGGGGTTGTTTCTTTTGGATTTCAAGGCGTTCTTGCCGCAGTTTTTTTCTTTCGTCACTGGGGAAAGGTGGGTGTTGGGGGTTAGGTTTTATACCCATTCAGGGTTTTTTGACAGCCTGGGAGGGCCTGGCCTATGTGGGGGTTTTGTGAGTTTTATAGCGCGAGCTGCACATTCCTTCAATGTACCGCTTAAATCAAATGAAAAACTGACTAAAAGTAACAGCAGCTAGGCTATGGCCCCTCCTCCCACCCACTCCTCCTCCTTCTGTCCTCCTCACCCCCTTCCGCGAGGTTCCTTCTGTCACTCAAGATGAAGTCCCTCTTGTCCTACTCCGATCCTCCTCTTCATCCACCCTGGGCCCTGACACCAGTCCGCACGCGATCTGGAAAAATATTCACCAAGTGAATAAAAACCTCCTCCCGGCCCTTCTCCTCCGCCTCCTCCTACATGGATTCCACCACACCTCCTTAAAGAATGTCAATGCCGTCGTCCTTGATAAGCCTGGCAAGTCTGATTACTCCACCCCACCTTCATTCCTGATTATCGTGCTCCTGGATACAGTCTCAAAAATACCGGAAAGGATCATGGCGTATCGCCTACCTGTTTCCTCCGGCTAAACCCCACTCCTCCATCTCTATCAGTGCCGCTCGCTTGCCTGGCTCATCTGCAATGACGCAGTGGCCACCCCCCAGCATGAGATCCGCCTACTCCAAATCACTTGCCTCAAGGTCTTTTCCCTCTTCCTTGACGTTAATGGAGGGTTCGACAACGTCAACTCCAATTAGCTGCGCATCATGCTCCGCCGGGTCTCCACTCTAAAGTTCATGGTTTCATGGATTTCGTCTTTCCTCACATCCCGCCAGTGCCACCTGATCTTTCAAGGCGGGACAGCAGTATTTTCGGCTGTCTCTGTTGGGACCCCTCAAGCCTCCCCTATTTCCCCACTTTAGTTTATTATCTATCTGTCTCGCCTCCACATTTCCATCCCCCATGGGGTGATCATATCCTGCATGGATGACTTCTCCATTACTGTGGGCTCCTCTTCCTATCGTTCAAATGTTAGACTTTCACAACCCACCTTCCTTACTCTAAGTCAGTGGGCAGCTCCCCTGGGGGTCTCCTTCTTGGTTCCTAAATGTGAAATTATCCCTTCGTGCATGTCCAGGGACCGCCATCCTGTTTGTCTCGCTCGCATTTCAATCAGCTCCCTCCTCTTCAGTCTGACGGCTGAGCTTCCCTGGCTCGGCTTCTGGCTCACCCCTATCTGGGAAACCTTCCCACACTTCCACCCCCGTCTGGCCCTAGCCAGGGCTTCTTTCGCACTTGTCAAGAGCGTCAGCCAGGCCAGGAAAGGCCTTTCTCCTTGCTTGGTGTCCGAAACCTGCCGTAGGGCTCCTTCTCCCATTCCTCACCGATGGCGCGGACCTCTTCATACCCAACAACACCATTCTATGCAAACTCAACTCCTTTTGGCATGAGGTTCTACCTTGGATCACCAACAGTTTCAGAGGCGCCCCCACACCCATCCTCTACCGTGAAGCCTCCTTTCCGCCAATGTCCCTGGCCCTACAGCACAAGAGAAAGCTGGCGGCCATTCGTCTACTCCCATCTCCCCCTCATATCAACCCTGCGTCTGCCCACCTTGACCGGCGAGTCCCCACTTGAGACCCCTGGCATACCCCCTCACACCGGCGACTCCTAGTCCCCCTGCGGGGGTCCTTCCGCACCCGCCTCTTATCCACTGTCCTAGGCTACACGCCGTCACCTCCCCCTCGACGCCATCGCCTTCTCTGGCAAGGACCTCTTGCCTGACCAGCTCCCACTGAGCTACCGTCACCTTCTTCTCCCGCTCACATATGATCCGGCGTGTGCCCCGCCCTACGGCTCCCTCAAATCCAAGGTCGTCGCCTCTACCCTGGCCTCCCGGGCTGCCCTGCCGTTCCCCTACTTCTACAAGTTTCCTCCGTCCTTTACTCCCCACAACTTTATGGGCTTGCCTAAGTTCTCCGCCGGCCGCCTTCATCAGATGAGGGCCGGAAAGAGCTACCTCACTGCCCACACTTCCTTGTCCAATCGTGTTGCCTCTACTATGTGCCCCTTCTGTGAGTAGTCAGATGAGTTCTTTGATTACGCTATCCTTCACTGCACGGCTATCGCTCCGCAAAGAGCGACCTACCTTCATTGTATCTCCAGCCTGGCACCTGATGCTCCCGTCTGTTCTTCGGCCCCCTCATTGTAAATTTGGCTGCTTACATCTCTTCCACGGCCACTGGCTTCGCACCCAGTATGCGACCTGGGGTCTCTGACTCCCCGCCTGCGTCCCCCTTGCCTGGTTCGCAGGGACCCCTACCTTCCTCTCCCGCTTCCTCCTCTTAAGGGTTCAGTGAACTTCTCATTTGACTAGCTGTTAGTTTCGATGGTGGTTTTCTTTACTGGCTTGCTATTATTCTTTTTGGATGCCCATGGCATCGCCTGTCGGTGGTAATTATGATGATGGGTTACTTTACTTATGACCTTCCTTGGACTGGGCCGTTGTTTTTGGCCCAGGATTACTTTACTTTTTATGTTAGTCATTGTTGGCGATACTAGGGATTGTGTTTTCCTGTTTTGAAGGATAGGTTGCCCTATTTGAGTTTTTTGTTATTTCCTTTGTTATGCCATTGAAATTAAGGGTTTTTGTATACCATTGCGCGAGCTGCCTGTACCTTTTGGTACCAGAATCAATAAACGTATGATGGAAAAACAACAAAAACAAAAAAAGCAGCTAAGCTATGGATGGTTTCTTTCAGTATGCCATACCGCGAGCTCCATGCCCATTGTTCTGTAATATAATCAGCAACAATAAATAAAGGAAAAAAATAAAAATAAAAATAAAACAAGCAGCTATGCTTTGGCATCCTCCGTCTCCGTTACAACTCCGGCCGTTGAAATTTACTTCCAAATCGTGAAGGACTCAACACCAGAGAAAGTATCACCACTTCTCAGGTCCAGCATCCCCCCCCTTGCGGGATGCTGGCCATTACTTTTATTACTTCCTTTCCTGCGGGCATCAATCTTTTTCCTTTCTCATGGGGTCTACCCCCACGAACGCTTCTCCTACCCAGTTTAGCATCTCGGGATGCTGTTCCTGCACACCTCCCCGCTTTTGTTTCGCACCACGCTTAAAATCTGCATGGGCGGCAACCCCCATTCTTGTATCATCAGACGGCTGGGAATACAGTTTACGGTAAGGGAGTACAATGGATTCCTTTCCCTTTGACCCTTGGGTTTCGAGTAGGGATTGGTCTTCTCAACAGGCCTAGGTCGATATCGCCACTTTCCTTCTTGGAAACCACCTAGAAAGACACCCACACGATTGCGCTAGTTGAATCACGCCTGGGTCTACCCCTCCACTTCTCCTTCTCACAGGATGAGCTGGTACCTTACTACCTCTCTATATTACACCTTGGTTCCGTCACTTCTATATGGTTACTCCCAACCTTGGCCACCCGTGGTCTTGGGCACTACGCTTTGGCTGGCACCCTACCGGCTGGGCGGCACCCCTTCTGCCGCGCGGCCTCCCATACCCGCCCTCTTCTCCTTCCCGTGGCGCCCCCCAGCCACCCCCCCTTGGTTCTCTGTGCGGGTATTGCACTGTGTCCTTCATGGGCGGTACCTTGGGGCAAAATTAGGGCTTCCCTGACTAGCACGTTTCAGGGTCTGCCTGCGCTTCATTTCTTCCGCGCATGCCTTCCGTCACATATTTGGAGGTCTTTTCTTTTCTTACCTGGATTTTGTTCTTTCTTTTGTCATGCAGTGTACGCCATAGGTTTTCCTTTCGCTCTCAGCCTGTTTGCTAGTTAGGCGTCTCCTTTCTTCTCATTTCTGGCAGTCTGGGGCCTTTCCAGATGTGGGAGTGTGCCCTTGGTCCCATACCAGAGGGGCTTGGGTTGAGGGTTTTTTCCTAGGAGGCTGGCAGTAATAGTTTCTTTCCGTACGCCATACCGTGAGGTCCATGCGCATTGTTCCGTACCATAATCAGCAACAATAAATGAAGGAAAAAAAAAAAAAGAAAAAATGCAGCTAGACTACGGCCCACTCTTCCATCTACGGGCTCCGATCATGTGTCCATTTCCATTGCCTTTGGACAGCTCTCCACAACAACTCCTGCTCCTAGACCCAACCGCAAGCCCACCGACTGGTCAGTTGTTGTCTCTGTCATAAAATTGATTGTAGCCCCCCTCATCTCTTTCTTTCACCACCACTTCCTAGCTAGCCTCCTGGTTCGACTCAGGTCCCGTTAGGAGCTGGTCCAAGCCCATAACATCTACTTCAAGGCAATCATGAAAGCAAAGTCCTCCCACTGGGACCAGTTCCTGTCGGCAGCGGACTCACGTTCAATTTGGGGCGCCAAAAGGTTCGCCTACGGCCATGCCCCAGACCGCTTCCCCTCTCCGCCAAATGCCTCCTCCCCTCTAGAAATCAATTCAGCTCTCATTACGCACTTTTTCCCCCTCCTCCCTCCCCCTCC
>QLOI01001064.1:0-32558 GCA_003313605.1 Tuber umbilicatum
CGATAAAGTGGTTGACCTCGCGGCCAGCCTCGAATACACTGATTCAAAGCAAATAATAGATAAGGTTCGGATAGGGATCACTTCTGAGTTGCGAAACGCATGGGCGTTAAAACAACCACATCCTACCGAAGCAGGTGCATATATCGATCTACTTCGGAAAGTTGGCCATACCCTTCAAGACAACGCTAACTTTGGTAAAACGGTTGCCAAGGACCATGGTGGTTCAAGCAATGACAAGGGTAGCGATAAGGGCTCTTCCTCAAAGAAGCAGCAGAAAAAGGAGAAGGGTTCGGGTAAGTCAAAGTTTCAACCCTCCCAGACGAATAAGACCCCTAAGGTTGGAGAATCCGCGTATGCCATCGCTCATAAGGGCATTCCGGATAACCTAACTGAAAAACTGCGCAAGTCTGGGCAGTGCTCTAAATGCGGGCAGCCTGGCCACTTCTGGAGGAAATGCACCTCTTCTTCCCCTGTTGTTCATTCAGCAAAGGGAAAAAATAAGCGGTCAGCTAACGAGGCAGGTCTTCAAGAGGCACAGGCTAGCAAGGTTAAATGCATTGAAGCTGCTCCTTCTTCAGCTGGCGATAAGAAACTCCTCGAAGTACGTCAAGCCTCCCCACAGATTATGGAGGTTGATACGGAGGAATCGGATTAAGGTAAGTCTGTCATCAAAGGCAAACGAAATTATAAGAAACTAATGAGCCTCTAGGAAGGAAGGGGCTGATCATTGGATTACCAGGAACAAGGCGAGAATCCGGAAGGAATCTTGGGTATGTTAGATGTTCTGGGTCGCGTTTCTTTATTTCTTTTGTCATGGGTTTTCCTTTTCAAATCAAGTTTATTGGTTTTCCTTATGGGTTCATGTTGCCAGGAGAGTTTCCATGGTTATGTATTGTCTTTGTCCTTAAAGTTTACTACGTCAAGCGGGACTTGATTAAGCAATCAAAGTTGATTTCCAGTTTACCTGAGGAGGGTCTAATACCCGAAATCATGCAGGGGTGATAGTAAACATTTCTAGCCATTTATATTATTGAATTTTCACGACCCGTTGCGGCCGCCCTTGTGTCAAAAGGCAAGGGATACTACCATCAAAATGGTTAATGAGTTGAGACCTACAAAGCGATTGAGGGTACAAGACCCTCCAAAACATACTAAGTCTATCAGTATTAAGGTACGACTTCAATGGAAACTTGGAGCAAGGGAGAGTACTGCTGAGGCTACACTCTTACTAGATAGCGGTGCTACAGGCCCAGTTCTTAGTACCCGCTGGGTTAAGGAAACCCAGATGCCATGTGTGCGGTGAATGGTATCTTGTCCAATCTCAGATGTGAGTGGAAATCACATCCCCGGATCGGGTATCCACTACACCAAGGAGGTGAAAATGCGTATTGGAGACCACGTGAATAAGATGCGATTTGAAGTCGCCAACATAAGCAACTCAAAGTTTGATGGATATTTACCGATATCGTGGTTACAAGACCATAATCCAGATATTGACTGGAAACAGGGTATTCTGACGCGGAGATTAGAATATTGCAAGGAACATTGTTTAGGTCCCAAAAGACGTCTACAATTCATAACCGAAGAGGAAATGTTAGCTGCGGATGCTAGTTCAATTTACCTCTTAGGGATGGCACAGTTCACAGATGAGGACGGGGGAGACAGTAGGCTGAAGCTTCTACCAGAGTATAAGGACTTTGTAGATATCTTTAGCCAACAGCGGATTGAATCCTTACTGGAGTATTCGAAGTAAGATCACAAGATCGAGCTACTTTCGGATACAGCTCCGCCTTTCGGACCAATTTATGCCTTATCAGAAAAGGAGCTTAAGGTCCTCCGCGAGTATCTCGATGAGATGCTTCCTACGGGAAAGATAAGGAGGTCAAGCTCTCCTGCCGCTGCGCCTATCCTTTTTGTACCAAAACCAGATGGTACATTACAGTTATGTATCGATTACCGTGGGCTAAACAAGATAACGGTAAAGAACAGATACCCACTACCGTTAATGAATGAGCTCCGAGACAGACTCGGGAAAGCACAGGTGTTTACTAAGTTGGACATCAAGAATGGATACTACCTTCTGCCAATGGCGGAAGTAGAGGAATGGAAGACAGCATTCCGATGCCGGTATGGATTATATGAATATACCGTGATGCCATTTGGCTTATGCAACGCTCTGGCAACTTTCCAAGGCATGGTCAACGAGGTCTTCAGGGACATATTAGACGAAGGCGTCATCGCCTATATGGATGATATATTGATCTACTCTGAGACAATGGAGGAGCATGTCTCTCTAGTCCGTAGAGTAATGGAAAGGCTTAGGAAAGCACGCTTATGTGTTAGCATAAAGAAATCAACCCTCCATCAGAGAGAGGTTGAATTTCGCGGATATAAGATGTCTGATCGCGGAATATCCATGACCGAGGCAAAGGTAGCCGAACTTAAGAAATGGCTACCACCCAATAGTGTCCTTGAGGTCCAGAGCTTTATGGTGTTTGCAAACTTCTACCGCAGGTTTATCGAAGGTTTCAGCAAGATTGTGAAACCTCTCACCGACCTGACGAAGAAGGATATCAAATTCCATTGGACACCAGCATGTCAGGAGGCCTTTGATTTTTTGAAGGAAAAATTTACAACAGGACCTATATTAGTACACTTTGACCCTGAACGTCAAACAAAGTTAGAGACCGACGCTAGTGACTTTGTTTTAGGGGCCATATTGTCCCAACTGTGTAAGGACCATAAATGGCATCCTGTAGCCTTTCAAAGTAGAAAGTTCTCCCCGGCGGAAATAAATTATGATGTCCATGATAAGCAAATGACAGCGATCGTGGCAGCATTCAAGGAATGGGATCATTTACTACGGTCGGTAGGAGATCAGATTACCATCTACACTGATCATAAGAACTTGGAATACTTTAACAGTACCAAGATTCTAAACCGTAGGCAACATCGCTGGGCTGAGTACTTACAACCGTTCAACTTCTGGGTGGTATACCGTGAAGGAAGGTTGAATGAAAAGGCTGATGCACTCACTGTCTTGGCGTAGGCACTACCACCTTGAAGGGGGGGGTAATTCTCAATCAAATTCTATGCAAAGCTTTTTTCGCCCAGGGCAATGGGTAGTTCAACAGGAGCGGGATATCTTGCGACCACAGCTGTTGCAGGCGTGCCAAGGATTCCGTTCACAATCCACATTCCTAGAACGACTCAAGCAGGTTGCATCAAGAGACAAGGAGTACCTGAAGATCCTTTATTCGGTTAAGGAAGAAACCAAGGGGGTTGATCCTAACCTTACGATTGAGAAGACCCTACTCCTTTACAAGAACCGCTGGTACATCCCTGCGGATGAGAGGTGAAAGGGTACAATCATGGAGGCTGAACATGATTCTCGCTTAGCGGGACACTTTGGGACATACAAGACTATGGAAAGAGTTTGGGCAAATTTCTACTGGCCAAAGATGGATGATTATATCAAACAATATGTTCGCACATGTGATATATGCCAGCGCAGTAAGACTGCACGACACAAGAAGTTTGGACTACTCAAACCTATAGGGGTACCACTACGACCATGGAAGGCGATTTCTATGGACTTTATTGTGGCATTACCGGAGTCAAAAGGGTATACGAAAATCTGGGTCATAGTAGACAGGTTCTAGAAGATGGCTCATTTTATACCTTTGGCAACGGAGGTACCTATAGGTGACTTAGCCCTTATGTTCCTGAAGGAGGTTTGGCGTTTCCATGGCCTACACGAGAGTATCATATCGGACCGTGATAGCCGATTCACCTCTAAGTTGTGGACTAGCTTAATGAAATTGCTAAGAGTTAAGCTAAATGTTTCCACGGCTTTCCACCCCGAGACTGATGGGCATACTGAAAGGGTAAACCAAACTTTGGAGCAATACATTCGTAGTTATTGTTCCTACCAGCAGGACGACTGGGCAGAGCTGCTTCCCTTGGCAGAATATGCTTATAACACTTCAACGTCGGAATCGACTAAGGTGTCTCCATTTGAGATCAATTATGGGTTTAATCCGGAAACAAATTGGTCCGGGTCCGTATCGGAAAGTCAAGGTATACACCCAAGCAGCGAGCTATTAATTAAGGATTGGGAAGGGACATGGATGGAAATTCGAGAAACTTTGCATAAGGCTCAAGAGAGGCAACGGAAGTGGCATGATCAGAAAAGATTGCCAGCACCGGAATATAGTATGTTGGAGGATGTTAATTCAGGTCGAGCCAAGAGGGCCGATCGAGTAAGGTTGAATCGAAAAAACATACGAACCAAGCGACCGATGGAAAAACTTGATCATCGTATGTTCAGACCATTTGTGGTCTTACGAAAAGTTGGTTCAGCAGCTTATGAAATTCAACTCCGCGAACGTTGGAGTATACATCCAGTCTTCAATGTTGGCTTCTTAGAACCATATATGGAAGACTCAACTGGCAGGCGTACAGTAGAGGTACCCATTCCCGATAGAATACATAATGAGCCTAGTTATGTCATCGAGACCATCCTTGACAGCCATTGGTATGGGGGAGCTCGGGAGAAATTCCCCAAGCGATTTTTCCAATATTTGGTAGCTTGGAAGGGCTATGGTCCCCAGGATAACTCCTGGAAACCGTATGAGATGTGAGAGGGAACAGGGACACAAGCCCTCGTAGATTTCCATAAACGATACCGGTTGAAACCCAGGGAACATAGGGTAGTAGAAAGGGGAACTGGAAAGAAACGGAAACGCTAGAAGCCGAGGGCGGCCCTAGAGAACAGAGCAGTGATGTAACGACCCTGCTGGATCTTACAGTAGACTTAGTCTTATCCCATGCAGGAGCGCGGAAGGGTTACGGTTAGGCTAGTCAGGTAACTCTATCAAAGGGTTACCATGTGGACTAAGCAAATGGTAATGCTTAGACTGCGAACGAGAAAAGGTATACCGGGTAGGTAGGAAAGTCTACGCTGCGAGCTCGGACGGTCTCCGAGAGTTCCGGCGAGTTACCCTACCTAAGGCAGGTAGTTACTCTACCTTAGAGAGTATAGTTACCCTACCTTGGTAAACAGGTTACTCTACTTTTGGATAGATGTTACACTACCTTGAGTGTAAAAGGTTACGCGAAGTTTCGGGAAAAGTCATAGGATTGTTTGTTACGCAAGATTATATAGGAGGTTCGAATCTGGGCTCAATCGGGTAATCCGTTGTTGAGCTATGAATCGTAGAAAATCTTACCTTGGGCGAACATTGAGAAATCTGAGTCCAACACGCCCCTCTGGCCCCGATGTACAGACAATGCGTCGTGGACCAACTGCAGGGAAGTTACTGGTTTACTAGTAAAAGCCTATGATTGAAGACTGCGGCGTAATAACGTATACGTTGTCGCCGTCCTTCCGACCGGAAGCTGTTCGCAGGATATATGAGGGGGCATGGGGCAATCGAATGGTTAGATGAGAAGTGATTCTCGAGTGCATACACCACTGATCCTTATAAGCTTAGGGTGGTAGGTATGTAAGGTATACCGGAAGCCAGGGAGGTCTCCGGTTAAGTGATAGACCTTCGACTCCCATATGTCTCCGAAAGACTGTAAGATATCTGGAGGTTGTTAGCGAGCTCTAGATCGCGGTAGTCTTGTCTTGATTGAGGTGTTTATCGTCAGTGGCTACGGGTAGCGCCTGTATAAGCCAATGACTTAAGTGTCTCATCATGGGAGTCCGTAGACCAAGCTATCGTATCAAAGACAGTAGAAGACGATAGACGTGCGAAACATAATGGCACCATTGAATGGTTGTCTGCGAGACTTGCATAGACGAATACGAAGGGGACAGTGAGTTCGATATTTGACTAGCTTATCAGTAACCTGTTAGTTCGCCACTAACAGGACAGCGATATGACGAGTTTTCTCCTGCAGTTGATTGCATATATCAGGATACTGCATGAACACTTCACGTCGGATAATGAACTAGCAGAGCTGGCAAACATTCGGTGGAATGTTAACCCGAGACCCAGAGGAGATGGGTATGCTTGCGATGGTGGTGAGCTTAGAAGTGATGGAGAGGAGCTGGCAATATAATTCTACTTAAGTATATGCGAGACCTCTTCTCCTAAGACGATCAACTATCCTCTCGAGAACTTATTGAGTAAAGCTGCGGCTTAACGATATTAAGTTTCACTTTTTGGTTTTCTCTCTTACATATTTGTTCTTCACTTTGCGTACGAAGAAAGCTTCGGTACGGCCGCATCCTTGGGATCCATCTTCCCATAGGGAGCCCCCGTTACATATTGCTCCTGTTGTTGACGCACTCTTTCTGCTTCTTCTTTCCTACTAAATTCTGCCCTCTCCCATGCAGTACTAAGTGCCAATGTAACCATCCCGAGGACTTTCTGGAGATTTTCTTGTTCTTCGTCCACTTGTTCTTCGTCCACTTGTTCTTCTCCTTCTTTGACTCTTGTCCTGACCTCTTCTGGATCACCCACTAAGCACTGTGGAGAGCTGGACAGAGTATTAAAAGCAATCTGTTGCCGGTCTTGCGTTTCCTTTACTGCTCGGTCGATATGTCCTATAACAGATTTTAGTTCTGTCAACAATTCTCATGCCGTTCGTTGGGCCTTATGCGGAGGTCCCAGGAGAGAAGTCGAATATCTTTCAAGGAATCCGCGTGATGGTTGTATTAGTCCTCCCGGTGTCGGTTGTATCAATCTTCTCATCGTGGATTGTGATCTCCTTTTATCAACCCTTGAAGAAGGCCATACCACTGGTGTTCCACTTCAGCTTGGGACATAACTTCCAGGAACTGATTGTGGTTCCGAAGCTGTGGTTGAGGCTTGGTCAACTCCTTCATCATCTAAGTCTTCTTCCATGGTTACGTCTTCTTCTGTTAACCTTGGTGCCATGTCTGTGTAGGTTTCTGAATTTGGGTTTGATTAGCTCTCTTCACCATAGAGTATGAATCGTTCGGTTGCCCAACCATCCTTCACTGTCATATCGCGTAGAACCTTGATTGTGGAAAGCTCTACTCCTCGGCCCTTGATACTTTGGCGTATCCGTTGAATCTGAAGCCGTATTTTTCCCACCACTTCCTTTTTCCCAACCATGGGGCTCTCTTTTGGCCAGCGAGGTTTTCTCGTTGTCAAACCTTGGGACAAAACTACCTAAGGGGTGTTTCCAGATATGTTCCTTCAGGGATTGCTCAACCTTATGTAGTTTCTGCCGTTCCACGGTTCTTGATTTTCCGCGCTGTCGTCTGAGCGCTGAAGGTCAGCTAGCACAGGGTAGGGTCATGCTGCATTGCGTACCAGGTTCAAAATTGCTGGCTTCGTCCTTGTCTTTGTGGGTTGTTAAGTACCCCAGAAATGGTTTAGGTAGCTCTTGTACGGTAGACTTGTCTTGTAAAATAAAGAACAAGTAGAAACAGTAGGTAATAGCAAGAATGGTCAGGATCATTTGACACAGTTGTGTCAATGTCCCTCAGTGACAAGGAGATTATCAATAGAGTGTTACAGGTAACCAACTCAGAGCTAGATAGAGTATGGTTATGGGTTAGGTTATTCAATAATGGAGTAATGTCAGGAAGCTTTCGTAATTGTAATCGCTAATACTTTGTTCGCTAAAACTACTAAGGGTATGAATTGCAGGTAATATCTTGTTATATTGATAAGGTCTTCTCTCCGTCGCTGCTTGCCTAATACCTGGGGAGGAACTCTGACGTTTATATCCTGCGTAAGTTTCCACGGCCAGTATATTTAATTCCTATGCTAACTAAGTTCCTCCGTAACAACTACTAGTCATTTGTCTTATCAATCCTGAGTGCAAACACTCGTAGACCCTGAATACCTCACCCCTTCAGGTCATTAGGCTATTATAACTCCGTCTTCCTGAGGGTGTGCAAGACTCCGCCAGTCGGAAGTTAACCATGCCTTTGCAATATGAACTTACTCTGAATATACTGTCCAATTTGCGAACATACCAGTCGTTCCTCTGCTACAGTGGTGATCAGTCTCAATATCAGACGATGGTGGCAACATAGAGGCATGACTACATTATCTTCACGTAGAGTTGTTAGGCTTAGTACTCCAGCGCTTCTTTGTTTTGCCTAGTGAGATAACCTTGCAGCTACATCTTTTCATCTCTTATCCGTTCTTGCAAACCTATGACTATTTGTAGTCAGCCAACGTGAAGCATTACCCTTTCCTGGTTCGGTAAGCTTTTCTGCTCACCCAGACACCTTATGTATCATATACTGGATTCCAGCTGTATGCGCAATGCACACTACCCCTCACATATATCCTGCGAATAGCTTCCGGTCTGGCGGACAGTGACGATGTATATGGTGTTTTGGGAAAGCTGCCAGTTTCACGATTTTTGCTGGTAACTTGCAACTTCGCACCGTACTGCAGGCGACGTCCGGGCTCTTCATCGGGGCCTATGGGGCTTGTTGAGATCGCATATGCCTAATATCCGCAATCCAGGTAAACAACATTGGGAAGCATCTTTGAACATTCGTCTGTACAGTCAATCGGGATGCTCTTCAGAGGCGTCTCTTTCAATGACTTGAATATCAGTTCCCATACGCTGTGCAGTGTTGTGGCATGAATTTTTCTCTTCAGTTTGTCTGCCATAGAGGATGAGAAGAATTTGGGCGCAATGGGCAATAATTAAAGAAGAATGACAGACATTGATCCAGGTCTGTTACGCCGTGTCGCCAGAGGATTTCCAAGTGTAATTGACTGGGGCCACACTTTGGTGCCTTCAGAGAAGTTACTTAGATGCTTCTGATCTGACTTCTCAACGATTGGAACAACTGTTGCAACAGGTCGAAGTGTCTCCTATAATAGTTAGCCAGCGGTTTTGTAAAAGGTTGGAAAACTGTACTTGAACATCCCACCACCAGTCACTGTATGCATTTCTAGTACACTCTTTGTTCCTCGCTGTCTTATTCACGCTATGGCGCGTATATCAGGTCATTTCACTATGCGATCTGGCGAAGGAGATACCTGACACAACCAAGGATTTTGTAATAGAAGAAGGGTAAAGATCTCCTGCCGTCGTCAACCAGTACTTCGAACCATTGCAGATATGCACTGTACGGATCCAATAACTGGGGATGGTTCTACAGGGTATGGATGGAGCCATAGCTGCTTGATGCAGTTTTACCGAGGCCACTGGAGAAGCATTCGTTAAAGCATGACTTCACGACATTACTCTAAATAAACCAAGATGCAAGTTTTAAACCTTGCGCATGGGTGAATGGTGCCCATGGGTCCTCACACAGGTCCCAGAGTTCTTGGCCAAATCTGTTGACTTCAGCAATTGCCTTCCCAGTATTGAATTGTGTGAATGGCATGATCTTGATAGACTATATAGAGTATACAGTAGCGATACTAAAAGTGTATTGTGGGCATGTTTAAGCGAGGAGGTATTTTGGTATGAAGGAAGATTGGTAAAGATTCTTTTCCTTAATTCTCCTAAGTGAGGTGGGTGGTAGCCTCTATATATACAGGTTTGCATCCTCCGCATACACTCTGTGTATCTTAAAAAATAATATGGAAAACATAGGAAGAAACATAAGTGCGACTGTGTTTGACCCTGAGAATCTGCCAAGGAAATCCCAAACACTGTGCTTTAATCTAAAGGGGTGTGAGTGATATAACCGTATGTCTGAAGAAATAATTGTTGGTTAAAAGAACTAGAAATACTCATAAAGACGGCGAATTATCCCTTAAACCATAAAGAAAACACATGTGATAATTCTGATCGTTATCATGAATTATTCAATGAAATATAAGTCATATATGTCCTAGCTGTAGTAATGTTCTCGGGGTATAGGTAAAGCTGTAACACTAAACAAGTATGAGAACACGCGATATTATCAATATAAAATCAACCTATGAAACGAATCAAAAATTCCCACATTTCCCCTCATTATCTACAGCCCTACAGTTCTATTAACTGAAGATGTGCCGGTTTCGCTAACATTTTAGTACAGATGTTGGCAAGATTATCAGACGATGTAACCTCGAGAAAGGTAAACGAACCACGATCGATTCCCTCTCGTAGTTTATGAAAGTGGACATCGATATGCTTGGTTCACTTGTTAACTTCTTGGTTGATAGTCCAGAAATATGCACTGGTATTATCAGCATGCAGTGTAATCAGTACAGTTAATCAAACAACACGGAGACCCTTTTGGAATCATTGGATTTGTCGTGCCGCAAGTGACATAGCAACATATTCCGCTTTGGTAGTTGATAAAGGGACCAAGGCCTGTTTCTTAGATCGCCATGAGATACATGAACTATTAGATAGAACAATGTATCCAGAAAAGGAACGGCCGGTGTCTAGGCAGGCAGCAAAGTCAGCTTCAACATAGGTATCAATAGCGTTTGTTGTATTATGTGGGTAGAAGAGTCTAATGTCTTTAGTTCCATTTATGTATGGAAGGACGTGTTTAGTGGCCTTAAGAGGCTGGTCAGTAGGGCAAGAAGAAAATTGACAGAGGAATGAAATCGTATATGCTAGATTGGGTCTGGTTCCAGTCATCAAGTACATAAGTGATTCTATTATTGATTTGTAAATGGATAGGTCCAGTATCCGTAGGTCGTCGATCCCTTTCCTAAATGGAATGCCTTTTGATAAGGGTGTAGAAACGGAGCTGGAATTATCCATGCCATATCGGAAGAGGATTCACTTGATGTATTGTTGTTGGGTAAGATATATCCTGTCTGATGTATAAGTAATGTGTAGGCCAGGCAAGAAGCTAGCTTCCCCTAGATTGGTAATCTCGATTGCCGTTTTCAGGTCTTCGATCAGAGTTGTAGTATAGGGGTATTGGCCGAATGGAGGGCGATGTCCTCAACATAAACCGATATGTATATGTCGTGTTTAATGTGAACGAACACGCATGGGTCTCGGGCTGATGTCGTAAAGCCTTTGGAGGTTAAGAATTTAGCAAAGAGAGCATACCATTCATTTGCGGATTGCTTAAGTCTATAGAGACATTGGTTAAGTTTCCATACTTGATCTCCATCACGGTACCCTTGTAATGGTCGCTTGTAAACTTCTTCTTTCAATTCACGGTAAAGGAAAGCTCATTTAACATCAAATTTTCCGAGTAGCCATTTGTTTTTGGCATTCAGAGCAAAGGAGGAAGCGGAGAGATTTATATGGAATGACAGGTGCAAAAGTTTCTTGGTAGTCGAAGCCGGGTATTTGTGAAAATCCTTTGGCCACAGCTCTTGCACGATACCTTTCCAAGCTTCCATCAAAATTCTTTTTAGTTTTGAATACCCACTCACTATCTATCAACTTTCCATTAACAGGTTTAGCGACAATGTCGTAGGTTTTATTCTTCTTTAGCGCCTTTATCTCATTGTCCATAGCAGAGGTCCATTGATCTGTTAGCGGGCTGTTTACAGCTTCGTAACAAGGGGTAGGATCGGCATCTGGTATTTCATTGACATTTCTACCAAATCGTTGTAGTAGACTTGAAATTCTTCCCGATCTGGTCCGTATAGAATCAGGATCCACATGTTCTCCAGGAGGTTCCCGGATTGGTGATGGTGGACTTTTATATTCGTCGGGATTATCAGGTGGTGGGGGAGGCTGAACTTCGATTGTTGTTTGTTAGGGTTCTTCTAATTCTCTTTCCTGAGGCTTATCAAGTGGTTTTGAGGCTATTGGAAGGGAGGGTAGAAGAACTGTTGCAAAGATCTCTTTTGGTGAAATAGGTTCCGTTGGGGCAAGTGGTATTATCGTCTTGGTTGTACAATAGAGTTGTCTGGTTTCAGTAACCTTGTGCAATGACGTTATAAAACTTGCTAGATTTTGTTGGAGCAAGTATATCGAACAAGGTATTCTTCGATGGGCCGGGGCCGTAGCTTTGTTCCTGGTTTTCTAGATTCCTCTGCTATATGGACAAAGTATTTGGTCCCGTATGGGCGTAGGTGTTTCATCGATGGCTTTTGGTTGTAAAGTGATTCATGGGGCTTCAATTTCCTATGGATCGGTTTGGGAGTCTGTTCCAGAGATATACAGCCATTGCGACAGCTTCTCCACAATGTCTTAACGTGAGGTCTTTCAACATTGCTCGAGTAGAGGTGAGTATTGTTCTGCTGTATAGTTCGGCGACGCCATTTGATTCATGTGAGTAGGGAGTAGTCACGTTATGAACGATTCCATGCTTTAGAAAAAGGTTCAGCATCTCGTTATTAACATACTTACCACCACCATCAGTTCTGAACCGTTTTATGGTTATGCTGTCTTGGGTTTAACATTCGTTAATAAATTGTTTAAATACTTTTATTGCATCGGACTTCGCCTAGATTGGATAAATCCTAGCATAGCGAGTACAGTCATAGATGAACGTAACATAGTACCAAGAATTGCCCAAGGTGAAAGTTGAGAACTTTCCACTTAAGTCAGAATGAATTAACTCAAATGGTGTATCACATGGCTCGTTTGTTGATTTTGGTTCACATTTGGTAGACTTGGAGGTAATACAGGTTTCGCATTACTAATCTTTTGCAACTTGAGGTATTGTAGGATCATTGGAGTAGTTGATGTTTTGGAGGTATTTAGGAGAGGGGTGACTGAGGGCTTCATGCCACGGCTTGTAAGTCATCTTATCCGCCTTTTCCTTTTCCTCTTGCACAACATAATCTTGACTGTCTAACTTTCACAAAAGAACTTCTGCTTTATTCTCGCGATAAACATACATATCCTTTCCACTACTGCGTAATAAAAAACCTTTTCCTTTAGAAACGATAGCACACCATGATTGCAAATTACAAAGACCCCATTTAGGAACCCAAAGAACACCTTGAAGGTAGACAGGAGTCACAATGTCATTAGATGTTATAGCCATGATCCTCACTGTCTTACGGCCACATGACACTATTACCCAATCATTGCCTAACCTGACTTTGTCTTTTTCCAGTTCGTAGTTTACAAGAAGGTCAAAGTTTCTTGTCATATGTGAGCTTGCGCCAGTATCGATTACCCAATGATGTGTGTGAGGAATCTTTTCCGCAGATAGATAGGAGATATTTGTACTAACCGGTTTGGATATCTCTTCCTTGCCAATTTTAGCTGAGTTAACAGCTTTGTTTTGTTTCTTCTTAAGGTTGTCAGCCTTTAGTTTGTGACATTTGCTACAGGTGTGTTCTTCGCAGTGTGCAGAGGGGTAGTTCTTTATGCAATAGAAACATTCCTTTGTGGTGGTAGCCTGTTGCTTCCGTGATTGTTGTTCCTTTCCTTTTCCTTTGATATTAGCGGTTTGATACGCTTTATCATCCTCAGTGCTAGCCAAAGCTCTCATGTCCAAAAGCTCGTTGTAAACATGATCATAGGTGAGGTCCTCCTAGGTTTGGAGGTTAGCAACAATATTACTAATTGAGACTGGAAAGGAACGGAGGAGGAAAGCAGCTTTGACTTCGCGGTATTCGAACATTGTTATAAAAATTAAGGGCAAATTGTATTAATAAGTAGCAGTAGCAGTAGTGCAACAGTGTTGCATTCGATTCCATAACGTATGGTAGGTATTGATATGTACGGCGATGGGCGTTGAAACCTCATACGTGTTATTGAGAACAGCATTGAGTTGGTTGAAGAAGGAAGAAGTATGTTCCCTAGCGAATTTATCTTGGAAGGCCCTCCATATGGCCGGTGGTGTCTTATGGGTAGCCAGCATGATAAGCCATTGGGGGTCGATTTTTTCCCACAAATAGGCCGAAGCCCATTGATAGCGATTGGGAAACTCATCCATTGGATCGGCATTAACTAACTCTTCACCTGCATCTCTTATTTCCTCCAGTATCAGTTCAGTTCCTGTGACTATATCCCAACTGTTGTACAGTTCAACAATATGATGTGCGATTTCTCCCCAGGATTCTTAGTTCGCGGGACCTGTAATCTTTAGGATGTAGCTTAATTTGTAACTGGGTGCCCAAGCACATTTGGAATTGCTAATGCGATCTTGTGGAGCTGGTGGAAGAGGAAGGAGAGGAGGGTTTGTTATACTACCAGACATTATGGTTTAAGGTGAAGATCTCCAGATAAACCAGAAGGGTACACACTACGGAAATCCACATACTTGTTTTAAGTAATTGTGTCTACCAGACAAGTTCAGGTCTGTCTTTTAGGTGTTCACCCGAATGTTAAAGATCATAATCACGAAAGATAGGTGCGCGGAGGAGGGTGTTGAGGACGCCTAAGCAAGCCAGCCGGAAAGAAGAGAAGATAGAGGAAAACACCAGTGGAGACCCTTATTATAGGGGTTTGTGCCGAGAATGTCTTGCCAAGACTTCATTTGCCGAGATTATTTCAAAAAATGTTTCGACGGAACGTTTCGTTTCGTTTCAAGCAATGGGTTCGTTTCAATTGTCCGGAAGTTGTGATTGGTAGGACAAGAGATATTGTTGAACTTAGAATGTTTCTTGTGAAACTTGCATCGCTATTTGAGGTAGGAACGCGTCAGTGTATATCATATATCTATGAATGTGCCAGGCGCATAACCTATTAAATTTTATAAACAGTACCATCTTAATAGACTATATCGAGTATACGGTAGCGAGACAAAAAGTGTATTGCGGGCAAGGTTTAAGCGAGGAGGTATTTTGGTATAACGGAAGATTGTGAGAGATTCTTGTCCTTAATTCTCCTAAGCGAGGTGGACAGTGGCGTCTATATATACAGGGTTGCATCCTTCGCATACACTCCATGTATCTTAAGAAATAATATAGAAAACATTAGAAGAAACATAAGGGCGAAACTGTGTCTGGCCCTGAGAATCTGCCAAGGAAATCCCAAACACTGTGCTTTAATTCAAAGGGGTGTGAGGGATATAACCATATGTCTGAGGAAATAATTGTTGGTTAAAAGAACCAGAAATACGCATAAAGACGGAGAAGTATCCCGAAAACCATAAAGAAAACACATGTGATAATTCTGATCGTTATCATGAATTATTCAATGAAATATACATTATATATGTCGTAGCTGTAGTAATGTTCTCGGGGTATAGGTAAAGCTGTAACATTAATCAAGTTTGAGAATAAGTGATGTTATCGAAGTAAAATAAACATATGAAACAAATCAAAAATTTCAACATCCTTAACTCTTGTCTGTTCTTGCAGACCTATGACGATTAGTAGTCAGTCAACATGAAGCATAGTTTATCTTTTTATAATTCTGTGGGTTTTGCAATTTATCAAAGTACTTTATTTATGGTAGACTGGATTCCAGTTGTATAAGCAGGGCATACTACACCTCGTATATATCCTGCGAACAGCTTCCTGTCAGACGGACTGCGATGATGTATATGTGTTATGGTGAAACTACCAACTTCGTGATTTTTGCTGATAGCAAGGAACTGCACATGGTGCCGCAGGCGACGTCCGAGCCCTTTATGCGGGCCACTGAGGGCACTGAGGGGAGTGTGGGGAATACATAAGCCTAACACAGGCCAATGGAGCAACCGAGCAGCCAGAGGGAGATGACTCTGACAGACGAAAGGCAGCATTATCCGGCTTGTCATTAGATGTCTTACAGCCCTGGGACTACAGTGAAGACAGCACCAGAATATTGTCATCCATTTCTGGAGAACAAGCTGAATTCTCTTCCAATCTTATTGATATCCCTATTAAGTCGTTAACTAGCACAAATAGACAACTGCCCATGTGCTATAATATTCATATCAATATGAAATAGAACCATAGCTAGCAATTTGATGTGGGAAATTGTGTGGAATCAAAGTCCCTGGGAATACGCAAGTATTCCTGTACAAGGGTATGTTCGAGGTCCCTTCAAGCACTAAAGCTCAGTACTCAGTCTAATGCCGGAAGCTAAGATAAACGTAAGTCCGGGAGACTCCGCAGTACTCCATAACGGCTAGTCGGAAAAGTGATTTGATGAGCGCGACGGTGGATCAATTGTTTCCTATATCTTGCTAGACGTATTTTGTGTTAGCTGTGTTCCTTAATATAATTCTTTCATAGAATATACAAATAAATTTGTTTACTTTTCCTGGTGGGTTTCGCCTAACTCAGCAGAAGTTAACATGCATGAGATTGCAAGACCTGTGTGGAATTGAGTTATAAATCGACACCAGGAACCCAGCCAACTGTGCCCACAGCAGATGCCAGGCAACATCTCTTCGTACCAGTATCATCCTGAGGCTTAAAAGTTTATTTCATGGACATGTGCCCAATTATTAATAGTAACTCTCTACTGATCACAATACTGGAATTATATACGGTCTTGATATGTATTAATAGGGGTTTCAGAGATCAGTCAGTCCTGTGTTTGCCTTGCACTGTTAGAGAAAATTGTGCTGGGTGTGCGACAGCTTCTCTGTTAGGCATATACAGTTCCAACACCCCCCTCTGGCTACAATGTAGGGCCCGGACGTCCTCTACAGCACGTAGTGAGGTTACTAGTTACCAGCAAAAAAAGTGGAATTGACGGCCTTCCCGTAATACCTCATATGTCGTCGCAGTCAGTCCAACCGGAAGCTGTTCGCCGAATATATGAGAGGCGTAAGGAGCACTGCTCAAATAACTGGAACCCAGTGTACAACACAAAATGTGCTTAGACAAATAGAAAAATTCCTGGTAACAATATTATGATATTGTGCTTCACGTTTACTGACTGCTAATAGTCATTGGTCTATACAAACCGACAAGAGTTAAGAAGACATAGCTGCAAGAACTTCTAACTAGGCAAATCAAAGAAGCAAAGGAGTACTAAGCCTACCGACTCTGCGTAAAGATAATGCAGTCTTCTCTCTACGTTGCCACCAGCCTCTGATGTTGAGACTAATCATCGCAATAACAGAGGAACGACTAGTATGTTCGTGTTTGGACAGCATATTTCTGACTAAGTTCATTCAGCAAAAGTATCGTTAGCTTCCGACTGGCGGAGTCTTGCACACCCGCAGGAAGATGAAGTTAAAATAGCTAAAATGACCTAGAAGCGGGGAAGTATTTCAGGGTCTACAAGTGTTCACACTCAGGTTGATAAGATGAAAGTTGCGTACTTGCTGCAGTGGTACTTAGTTAGTCTAGGCATTGGATGTATTGGCCGCAGAAACTCACATGGGATATAAATATAAGAGTTCCTCCCCAACTATTAGAGAGACAGCAACGGAGAAGAGATCTTATCAATATAACAAATTATTATCTAAACTTCGTACTCTTAGTAGTCTTAGCGAACCGAGTATTAGCGAACAATTATTACGAAGCCTTTCTGACATTACTCCGTTATCGAATACCTCAATGCTTAACAATTCTCCACTGAGCTCTGAGTTGGTTACCCGTAACACTATATTGATAGTCTCTCTGTTACTGAGGCACGATTAACAAACAGTATCAAATGATCTTGACTATACTTGCTATTATCATTTATTACCATTGGTTCCTTATCTTGAAGAACACACCAGCTACATAGGAGCATTTTGAACTTCTTCTGTGGTACTTGATGACCCTAAAGGACGACGAGAAAGTACGAAGATTTCTAACCTGATACACCGGATAGCATTACACTAGCTTGCGCAAGCGAACCTCCAGTAGTCAAACTCAGGATCAGAAAACACAAAACTGTTGAATGGCGAAAGACACATTGGACCAAGCAGTGCCTGAATGAACACATTTGGAGACATCCCTGCGGTGAAATAGTCTTAAACTTTGACGACAAGATTACACCAACCCTAATGGCCAAAAGAGCCCACCTTGGTTGGTAAGAATAACGTCATAGAAAAACAACAGTTTCACATACAACGGATACGCCAAAGTATCAAGGAACGAGGAATAGACCCTTCCACCATTAAAATCCTATGTGATACAACTGTTAAAAACAGTTGGACAACAGAACAAATTCTATTTTACCGTGAAGTGGATGACCCAAGTTCTGAAACCTACGCATATATGGCACAAAAATTAACAGGTGAAGAGGAAACCATGGGAGAAGGCTTAGAAGAAGAAGAAGTTAACCAAGTTTTAGCCACCACTTCAGAACCACAATTTGTCTCAGGAAGTTATGTCCCGAGCAGGGGTGGCACACCTCTTGTACGGCCATCTTCAAAAGTCGATAAAAGACGATCACACTCAAAGGTCAGGGGGTTAATACAACCACAACCCGGAGGACCAACTAAACAATCGCACGGATTTCTCGAAAGATATTCCACTCTACTTCAAGGACCCCAGCATAAGACACGACAGACAGCGCGGGATTTTCCAATAGACCTTGACTCTGTCATAGGACCTATTGACCGAATGGCAAAGGAAACTCAAGATTGGCAACACATTGCGTTTAACACTCTGTCCAACTCTCAACAACACTTGGTAAGCGACCTAGAGGAAGTTAGGACTAGAGTGAAGGGAAGTAAGGAACTAGTGGACGAAGAAATAGAGAATCTCCAGAAAAACCTTACTATGGTCACAACAGCACTTGGTACTGCATGGGACCAGGAAGAACTAAGAAGGATCACAGAAGAAGGAAGGATGCGTTGATAACAAGAACAACAACAAGAAGTTAGTCAACAGTTGCATACCAACATAAGGATGACTGATGATCAATCCTTCGCCCAAGATCTCATACTGGAACAAGAAGTTGAGACCCTACAGTCACACCGGGGTGAACTAGTAAGAGTGCTAGCAGCACAAAGGCAGGTGAATGTGGACATCGTGGCACAAATAGCAAGAAACCAGCAGGTCAACAGACAATTTAAAGCCCGCAAGGATATAGAAATCCATGAACTAATTGAACTGCTGGAAATCTTGTTAGCCCAGGTTAACCAACAACTAGCAAATGCTGACAGAGGAGAAAGAGATCCACCACATGGGCCTGCCCCTAAAAAAAGCCAAGCCTCCCAAGAAACCCAAAGAGGAAAAGGAAAAGCTCCGGAAAGGAAGGAAAGGCGCGCAGAACTGAGTGACCATGGGAAAGGTCCACCAAAAAGACCTAGGAATAGACCAAGACATCCCAACGATGACGACAGCTCATCTAGTGATTCTTCAGACAACGAAAGCTTCAGGGACCCTAATGAAGACCGATGAAGGTGGAAATGAAGACAGCATCGAGCCAGGCGCGGATTAACTCCAAAACAAGACTTGGATTTCAAACAAATACAACTACTTATAGATTCAGTAAGCAAAAAGATAGTTGGTGCAAAAAAGAAGGACGCTACACCGCTGCAGATATTCGAAGCAAAAGATTACCAAAATGTGAAGACATGGCTACTCCAATACGAAGATTATTTCCAACAAAACCCACAACACTGGGAGAAACATATGCATAGAATACTATATGCAATTAGTCGAAACAGGGGGGAAAATCTTGCGCACTTCACAAATTGGTATCATTGTGCCATGACAGGAGAATTAGGTTATAAAAAATTAGAAGGGCTTATCCTTTGGCAACGTTTCTGTCAGGAAATAACCAACAGGTATGCCAGTACCATGGAGGATCGCGAGGCATTACGAGACATGGATAAGGTCAAATATGAGGGAAAGATTTTCACTCTAATATTAAAAATAGAGAACTTTAACATTAAGGTACAATTGACAGGTATCGGATGGCGGAAAAAGCTAGAGGACAAAGTACCATTGCCAATACTGGAATGATTGTTCTTCGAAAAATATGACCTCGATGGAGAGTGGCTGGAAGCGTTAAGGAAATACGGCAAAAGTTACAAAGAATGGAAACTAGATCAAAGAGTTGTTACCGGAGACCAGTCAAGCCAAGTCAAATCAACAAAACACAAGAACCACGACAACGAGAACGGAGGAGACAAAACTACCTAAAAATGCAGCCCGTACACCAAGGCTGAACGAGCAGCATAGAAGGAAGCCAAACACAAAGGTAGAACCTCAACGTCAAATAAAGTGGAAAAGTCGGGAAGCCCCACAGAATGGGAAAAAATGTATAAGGGCATTCCGTAAAACAACATCGATGAAAGGAAGAAGCACATGGGATGTATGTGATGTGGTCTAAAAAACCATAGATGGAAACCCTATCGAAAGGATGTGCAAGTAACCGCGATCCAACAGGCCCAGTGGAAAGGTAGCTGAAAAGAAGACCGAAACGATCATCAACACAATAAAGGTTGTCTCTTGTAAATTTGGTAAATAGGAACCAATTGCCCCATCCAAGTGCACAAGTTACTCGGATTGAAAGGCCCACAAGAGTATAGGAAAACCTTTCAGACCATGAAATGGAGGATTAAAGGAAATTGGGCACCAACTGCGAGGGCGATCAGGTATTCAATATGATGGGTACTCACATAGGCATACAGGTCAATAGAAATCGAAGAAACGATACGAGGAAAACCTCTCCTGCCTGCTGATGGCAAGGACCCACGACACATCAATGGGGAAAATAAATGATAGTAGTCAGACATGTGTTCCAGAAACTTAAAGGTTTCTGATAAGGACCAACTTGGGATTAAAACAAAGTCAGAAGAAATCAGACTAGGGAGAGCCAGTAGGGGCGAGAGAGATGACCCTTGCGAGTGATGAGGCATACTGCGCTCTGGAGCTTTTATTCTTACCGGCATATACCGGATGCACTAGAGACAAGGCTCCAAACCTGCTTCTCAAGATACAGGCTCTCTCGAATTGATTTGCAAGTACCGATATATGAATTCCGCGATGGATATGATCTCACGAAATGAGGATGGAGAACAAATGCGAAAAGGATAGAACATGGTAATCAGCCAGCCCTATGAACCTGATGGCAATACTATGAATCTATCTGAACGATCGTGGATACCCCCCAGACAGGACTTGCAGGTTGTAGAAGCAGGAAGAGTGGGAACCCTTCAGCAAGTGGTAAAGACCGCTAGTAGTTGGCTGCCTGATGACCTGAATACGAGGATTGTGGAAACAAATGGCACGCAATCCCATAACTGCTCACTCTCTCCTCTAGTATTGGTGAAACGCCAAGAGATCAGATTAAATGTCTTATTAAAAATGGAAAACACTAACCAAATCAGTTTGGCTGAGGAGGTCTAATTGACCGAAACTATGCGGGCATGGTCTCAAATATCCACAAGATGTCATAAAAATGAAAGGCAAATTCCTTCCTCAATGTGAGAAAGGCAAAATTACCGTGACTAAAGAGATATGATTGCCTTGAAGGCACAGCCCACATTGAAACAGAAGCAAAAAGGATCCTGGTTCACATGTTATTAGATTCTGGTTCTCATATCTTCCTAATTTACGCACTTCTCATACGGGAATACTTTATCCCTTACAAAATGAAACAAACCCCACCGAAATCTTAGGATTTGATCGTTCCGCCACGGAAAACTGCTGAAAACACTGCACTTCTCTATTTCTATTAGAAATTGGGACAAATTCTCATCAATCAGAAATTTCTTGCGAAATAGCAAATGCATGGAACTATGACTTAATTATTCCTTTCATGTGATGTAAGTAACACCACATGACAAATATTGAAAGCTCAGGGAGGTGGTATTTTCCCTAAGAATCATGCTTAAACCACATGATCAATGAATGACTAGGAGATATGTGGGAATATGACGAAATGAGAGTCTTCAATAAATACACAAGAGTTATTGGTCGTATACAGTGTAAGGATGAACTAGTCTAAAACATTCTACACAAAATACCTGAATAATACCACGAGTATGTTCAATTATTTGAAGATGAAGTCGCAATACAAATGCCTCCTCGGAGAAAATGGGATCACGCCATTCAAATCCAGGAAGTAGAGGAACCTACTTCGGGTTCCATCTATCAATTGTCGGCAATGCAACTGAAGGAACTCAGAAAATACTTGGATGAAATGCTACGGCAGGGAAAAATTCGCCCAAGGCAATCACCTGCTGGTACTCCTATTCTTTTCGTACCAAAGGCAAATGGTAAATCATGACTGGTAGTCGATTACCGAGGTCTAAACTCAGTCACCATTGCGGATAGGTACCCAATACCTGTCATGAGAGAACTCAGAGACCCAGTGAAAGGATCACAGATTTTTTCAAAAATCAACCTGAAAAAAGAATATTACTTGGTGCGAATGGCCAAAGTTGATGAATAAAGACCACATTCCGATGCCGTTATAGATATTACAACTACCTGGTAATGCCTTTCGGATTAACTAACGGACACGCTACCTTCCAGTCCATGATATATGAGGTGCTGCCCGAATTTTTGGACCAAGGAGTTGGCGTCTACATGGATGACATCCTAATACATGCAGAAAACGAGAAGGATCTCATTCGACTGCTTAAAAGGGTTTTGCAAATACTAAAAGAAAACCAACTAGCGATAAACGTAGAGAAATCTATTTTCCACATCACAGAGGTTAAGTTCCTTGGCTACATTGTTAACACAATGGGTGTGGAAATGAGCAAAAGAAAAGTAAAATCTATCAAAGAATGGAAAACACCAAGCTCTGTAAAGAATGTTCAAATCTTTACCGGATTTGCAAATTTTGACTAACGTTGCATACAAAACTTTTCAGTAATATGCAAACCCATTACAGAAACCCTTAAATGCAACCTGACAAAATTTTACTGGGGCCCAGAGCAAAATAAGGCTTTTGATAGTCTAAAAGAAAAATTTGTTACGGCCCCTATAGTTTACCATTTCCTCCCTGGGTTGGACAAAGTAGCGGAAACTGATGGAAGCGGTTTTGCACTCAGTTGCGTTTTATCACAGTTTCAAGACAAAAAATTACAGCGGTCGTGTTTCATCTCTAAAATTGAATTCAGCGGAACGAAACTACGAAATTCACGACAAGGAATTATTGACAATAATGGAATCATTCAAGAAATGTAGACATTACCTTTTGAGAACCAAAAAATTGGGCATGATTTATACAGACCACCAAAATTTGCAACATTATCTTATAACGAAGAAATGGAACTGGAGACAGATCCGTTGGGCACAAGAACTAGCAGAATACAACTTCAGGATTGTTTACAGACCAGGAACAAGAGGAGGAAAGCCTGATTCCTTAAGTAGATGGCCGGAGTACCATCTAGAGAAGGGAGCTGCGCATAGCGAGCAATTGATTTTGAAACCTGAACATTTTCAAATCTCCATGACTTTAATAGAAGATGACTAAGATGAAGGAATAGGAATAGAAGAGGAATCACAAACGCTGCACAATATATAAATCAAAAGATTGAGTAAAGCAGCTACAATACCAAGTAAAGGATCAAGAATGGCGGCTAGCCATGACCTATGCTCTAAAAGAGGCGCCACTTCCAGCAAAGGGACAGTTACTAATTGATACAGGTATCGCTGTCAGCTTACTACAAGGTACTGATGGCAGAATTGCGTCTCACAGCAGACTACTGAGTAAGAACAGAGTTGAGGTTAGAGCTGGAGTCATCGATGCGGACCATACAGGAGAACTCAAGGTACTCTTGTGAAACTCTAGCTTTAAGAACTATCAAGTACATAAAGGCGACTGAATAGCGCAGCTGATAGTAACTCAAGTCATCAACTCCGGAATGATGGAAGTCAAGGAGTTAGATCCAACAGAACGGGTGGGCCAAGGATTCTAAAGCACTGACTTCCTTCTGATACAAATGCTAGCGGCAGAAATATCTATGCCTACAAAAAACATATTCCAATCGAATGCCAAAATTATTCAATATTTTGATAAGTCGGACGAACAATACAACCCTCAATCAAGACAAGAGAATGTCTTGATCTCAAACTCCACTTAGTACAGGTAGAAATGAAGGTGTTTGCTAACTAATTTCTTGACCAAGTCTTAGTTGGTGCGGAACAGGACAAAGAGTGGAAAGAACAAAAAGGGGAGTTGGAAGCCTTGGAACAAGATGGGAGGATATTACCAAAGCAATGGAAAATGGTCGAAGGGTTCCTCTACTACAAAAACTGTCTCTGTATACCTGACAACGAAGAATTGCGAACGGTAATCACAAAAGGATGCCATGATTCTAAACTAGGAGAACATCTCTGCCAAGAAAAGACTGCAGAAATAGTCACTAGGAATGTCGATTGGAAAGGCTCGGCAGGCTGGATAAATGACTATGTACAGTCATGCAACGAGTGTCAACACAACCAGTCTCTACAACATTCCAGGTACCAACTGTTACAACCATTGCAAGTGCCTTATGTGCCATGGACGTCGATCACTACAGACTTCATCACCCATCTACCAGAGTCGCAAGGACACACACAAATTATGGTCATCATAGACTGATTTACCAAAATGCACCATTTCATTGGCCTACACGAAAATGTGACCACCAAAGATGTGGCAAAGGTTTTTCTACAGGAAGTATGGAAACTAAGCCAGTTGCCAATGGAAATAGCACCAGACATGGACGCAAAGTTTTCCAGTGAATTTTGTAAATTATTGTGCAAACTACAGGGGATAAAAGAAGAAATATCAACTGCATATTACACGCAAACTGACGGACAAACTGAGTGGACCAACCAAGGGCTTGAAGGTTACCTCCGCAATTTTGTCGACTATGATCAGAATGATTGGTATCAACTGCTCCCCCTAACGGAACACGCATATAACAACTCACCCACAAACGCTTACAAAATGTCACCATTCTTCACAAACTACAGTTTCCACCCACAAACAAAATGGATGAAAGAAAGGGAAGCTCAAAATCAAGAAGCAACCATGTATGCACATTGGATGAAGATGATACACCAGAAAGCAGCCAAGACATTAGAACATACCAGGGAAGCCATGAGGAAATACTACAACAAAGAGGCAATGGAACAGCCAGATATAAAAATCGGCGACAAAGTAATGTTGAATGCAAGAAACATCCATTCCATAAGACCAACCAAAAAGCTCAGCCCTAAGCTTTATGGACCACCCGAAGTCCTGGAAAAAAGAGGACGTTCGTCACACAAACTAAATATTTCCGACGGCAGGCATATTTACCTGGTATTCCACGTAGCACTACTGGAACCATACCGAGCATCAATTCATGGAGGAAGAGAACAACCTTCATGAGCCCCTGAGGAGATTGAGGGAGACTTGTAGTGGGAGGTAGAAACAATAGTTAAGAGTGAAATAATCTCTTACCTTAGAAAGGTTCGTGGAAGTAATGTACGGATGCGCCAACTAAGATATTTTGTGAAGTGGAAAGGGTGTTCGGAGGATGAAAACACCTGGGAGCCACCAGAAAGCATTGAACAGGCTCAAGAATTGGAAAAGAGTTTTCATAGGGAAAACCCGAAAATGCCAGGCAGGGCAGAGGTAGAATAATACGAAAGGGTTTCCTGCAGTGACCTAGCAAATGCAGATGGTTTTTCACCCTACGATGCAGAGTTCAAAAAGAATAAAAGGAGTTGAAAAGAGAAAGACTCGTGACGAGCTTTTGAAGGAGGGAGCTCATGTTAGGCATATGCGGTTCCAACACTCCCCTCATGCCCTGATGTAGGGCCTGGACATCGTCTGCAGCATGGTGTGAAGTTGCTAGTTACCGGCAAAAAACGCTCAATTGGTGGCCTCCCCGTAATACCGTATACGTCGTTGCCATCCATCCGACTGAAAGCTGTTCGCAGAATATATGAGAGGGGTAGTAAGCATTGCTCATACAACTGGAATCCAGTGTACAACACAAAAGGTAACTAGAGGAATAGAAGAATTCCCGGGAACAATATTATGATATCGCGCTTCATGTAGACCAACTACGAATAGTCATTAGTCTATACAAACAGACAAGAGTTAAGGAGATGTAGCTGCAAGATCATCTCGCTAGGCAAATCAAAGAAACAATGTAGTACTAAGCCTACTGACTCTGCATAAAGATAATGCAGTTTTGTCTCTGCTTTTTCACCAGCTTCTGATGTTGAGACTGATCATCTCAATAATAGAGGAACGACTTGTATGTTCATATTTGGACGGCATATTTCTGACTAAGTTCATATAGCAAAAGCATCGTTAACTTGCCACTGGCAGAGTCTTGCACACCTTCAGAAAGACGAAGTTAAAATAGCTAAAGTGACCTAGAAGCGGGGAAGTATTTCAGGGTCTACAAGTGTTTGCACTCAGGTTGATAAGATGAAAGTTATGTACTTGCTACAGTGGTACTTAGTTAGTCTAGGCATTAGATGTATTGGCCATGGAAACTCACGCGGGATATTAATATAAGAGTTTCTCCCCAGCTATTAGAGAGACAGCAACGGAGCAGTGATCTTATCAATATAACAAGTTATTATCTACACTTCATACTCTTAGTAGTCCTAGCGAACAGAGTATTAGCGAAAAATTATCACGATTCCTTCCTGACATTACTTCGTTATCGAATACCTTAACGCTTAACCATACTCTACTGAATCCTGAGTTGGTTACCCGTAACATTCGCCTGTGGTATACACTACTAGGGATAGTACTTTACAAACGCAGGTACGGTATTCTATATAATGGCCTCTCCCGTCCCTCCTCCACATTTTCTCTTCCTTCTCCTCACTTCTTTCTCACTTTCCCACAATGCTTCATCTTCTGTTCCACAGTTGCCATCACAGCTACCATGCACGACCACCAGTTACCAAAAAAATCAATTCTATAAATCCTTTGTTTTAAAAAAAAAAATCCAATTGGCCCTTATGCAAATGGCTTCACCAAACAGACAGAGGGAAGATTTGATACAGTTGAAAAATGGAAAGTAAGTAAACTACGTCCATTAATTTTTTGGAAATACTGCAGACCCTGATTCTTTTAGATGTCCTATGGCATGGGCTAACGAGGCTGATGTTGAGTTTTCGAATTAGAGGTTCCGACCTGCAATTACCTATGTGGACTAGGCAGACAGCCCGTAAGCAAATATCACCCTAATTATGATTCACGGCCTTTAGACATAAAGCTAACATTCTTCCTCTGATATGAATAGTAGTGCATTGTGATCCACCGCATGCCCCCCATTCCACCCCGTGGGAGAGGATTCTTTACAGGTCTAATCTAATCTACAAGAACCACTCTGAATCAGTTATGCTAATGTTCATAGCTATATTCCAGGCACATTATGGTGACATTGTGTACACAAGTTCTAGCGTAGCTTTAAGGAACTCCATTACCAAACCACCATCTACTTGACATAGCACATGGAGATCCAAGCCCACATCACGGGTTAATCCTTAGATCCCCGCTGCCTGACTGATGCCCAAGTGCGGTCTGTCATAAATTTCACCTGCTCCTGTCCCCCCATCAAACAGAGCATTACGTTTGTTAAAGCTGAGCAGCACATTGACAATGTGGGGAAACTCTTGCGTCACTGTAGGATCTTGGTCCAGGACTTGGTCTTGAAACTCCAGGTGACCAAGAAGCCTGAGCATTACAAGATATGGCGAGCTGGTGATACTATAGTTGTAGGACCTCAGAGTGAGTCCTCTCTCTCAATAATTATTGGTTATCATTGTACTATCACATTATATTGTAGCCAAACCTAATTAGACCTCCCCTTACCACCCACAGACAGTGAGAATCCATATTATTCTCCAAAGGGATGCCCTAGGGCATCTATTCCTTGGTCACCCCTGGAGGGCCATCGACTCTGACCGTGGAATCGCCTCGTAGGTCCTTGGTGCACCGAAATTTATAAATTTGCTTGTGGTGGTTCACAGGCAACTCATGGAGCAGGAAATCTGGTGTCTACAGCATCTGATTGGAGCGACTGGTGAGGGTTGGGACAGACTCCATCTGGTGCCTGAACAACCTCTTCCTCTCCGGCAACTCATCTTTCTCAATAGAGATGATGATATTCAGGTGTGAGTCCTGGCCAATGATGGTCCACATCCCCTGGACCTAATGGTCCTAAAGTCACACCTGGACCAAGGAGTGGATGAGGATCAGACCAATGAGTGTGCAAACAGGAGATACCCATTTTCGACCGTATGGTCTACGATCAATTAGACCCTGCTGAAGATACTGTGGAGGCCATGCAAGGGGAGGAGGACAAGGAGGAGGAGGGATGGTTGGGTGTTGGGGAGGTGGCGAGTCTTTAGGCCCCCAGCTATGCGAGGCAGGTTGTTGTTTCGGATGATGACGTAACCTTTTACAACCAACCGGCTGTGAGATAACATTATGATCTTATCATAATAGCTAATCTCCAACATGGAACAATGATGAGGAATGGTTGGATGTGGAGGAAACGATGAGTTCTGAGGCACCCAGAGGGATCAGGGGGTTCATTGTTGAAGATGTTGATGTAAGCTTTTACACCCACCTACTATAAGATAACATGATGATCTAAACACGATAGCGGATCTCCAACATAGGACGAAGAACCAGGCCACACTGGCTCCCCAACCCAACCCACCTGGGGGGCCCTCCTATTAGGCATATGCAGTTCCAACACCTCCCTCTAGCCCAGATGTAGGGCCCGGACGTCGCCTACAGTACAGTGTGAAGTGGCTAGTTACCAGCAAAAAGCGCGGAATTGGCAGCTTCCCCGTAACACCATATACGTCGTCGCCGTCCGTCCGACCAGAAGCTGTTTGCAGGATATATGAGAGGGGTAGTGTGTACTGCTCATACAACTGGAATCCAGTATATGATACAAATGAGATCTGCGTGAGCAGGAAAGCCTACCGAATCAGAAAACAATAATGCATCATGTTGACCGACTACAAATAGTCAGATGTCTGCAAGAACGGACGGGAGTTAAGGAGACATAGCTGCAAGCCCATTCTCGCTAGGCAAATCAAAGAAGCGATGGAGCACTAAGCCTACCAACTCTATGTAAAGATAATGCAGTCATTCCTCTGTGTTGTCACCGTTGTCTGATATTGAGACTGATCACCACAGTAAAACAGAGAAACGACTGGCATGTTCGCAAATTGGGCGGCATATGCAGACTAAGTTCATATGGCAAGGACCTCGTTTACTTCCGCCTGGCGGAGTCTCGCACACCCTCAGGAAGTCGAAGTAAATTAAGCCGTATGACCATAAGCAGGGAATTATTCAGGGTCTACGCGTGTTCGCACTTAGGATTGATAAGACAGCAACGGAGAAGAGATCTTATCAATATAACAAGTTATTATCTATATTTCATACGCGAATTGGTTTTGGCAAACCGAGTATTAGTGACTTACTTACGATGCCTTCCTGACACTACTCCGTTATCGAACACTCTAACGCTTAACCTTACTCTACTGAGCTCTGAGTTGGTTACCTGTAACACCTCCACCATGAATAATCCACCAGGCCAGGTGCTCTAATCAGTTTTTGTATTCATCTACGGAGTCTGGCTTCTAGTCTTCTGTGCCGCCTTAGTCCCAGCAGAGCCATAGTGTAAGTCACCCTGGCGTCCATCTTACCATGGCGCCCATGACAGCAGGACAGCCACCCTACCTCTAATTTGCAAAGGCCGGCTGACCTCCCCTATTGCTTTGACCCTGGCGCTACTTCCTCCCCCGGCACTCCTGGCACTTCCAGCTTCCCTCAACCTCAATATCCCTCCTCCCCAGCTCCCAAGGCACTTCCGGCCTCCCACAACCTCAATACCCCTCCCCTCACAAAACCCCAGAGACTTTCAGCTTCCCCCTACCCCAATACCCCTGACAACCAAACAGCGTCGCCAAAATTGCGACCCTCTGGAAGACGTCAGGTTCCCAGAATATGATTTATTTTCACATCAGGGGTTTGTTTTCTTTTGGTTGTTTTCTTTTGTCAATCTTTTGTTTGCTAGTTGCGTGTGGTTCAGGTGTGTGGAATTCACTTCTTTGTTATCAAATAGTTATGCTACCATTGTGCTCCATCACGTAGGAGAATGGTCTCCGAAGTTGCTAGTAGTCGGATCTTCTGTGCCTCGTACTTAATTATTTTCTAGTTGTGTGATACCTGTAGGCTCCCCTGCCTTGATGTTGGAAATTCATATCTCTTCATTCACCTGGTATCCTATGACTGAACCAGTCAATTGGCCAAATTGCATTAAATTCTCCCATGTTCAGCTGTGTCAATAAGACCTTCAGAACTGTGGTTTGGACTGCTAATTCATTTTACATGTAGCTGATGTCTCGCTAAAATTAGTGTCCCTAACCAACCTCCATTTTTGGTAGACTTTGCACTTAGCCTCCCAAACTAGGAGTGCCGTCAGTTTATCAATCATATTCCCAGTAGAGTCTACAAAACTATGACTTCTGTGAATACCTGCATCTATATGATGTTCACAGCTGATGTTTAGAGTTCTAATCCATTTCCAGTGTGGCGGGTATCTTGCTAGAATTAGTGTCACTAACAAATACTTAATGTGACTTGATTTTGCGCTACCTGTCCCACACTATGGACGCCACCATTTTGTTAATCATATTTCCAGCAGAGTCTACAAAACTATCACTTCTGAGAATAGGTGAACTACGAGCATAATGATATACTCAAGGAAAACACATTTTCGCGAACTAAACCTTTCTTTCAATATGACTTGATCATTTGTGATTCCACCAACCTCCTACCTAAGTCATTGCGTGTAAGACCTGGCATGTCCCCTTGAAGGCAAGGAAACTATCATATTCAAACTCCATATCTTACTGACACACGAGATATACCCTATTTTGCTATGTTCTAATTCCTACCTTTACTAAAATATGCCAATATTCCGCTAGAACCTTCTTCATAGCCAACTACAAGCTAATTCACGCAATCCGCTAACCACTCATGTAGGCAACTTGAACACCCGTAAACGTGAAGCCGTAACTGATTCCACAGCATCTGTCATATGGAGTCTGGCAACGCAACAAAACAGATCCCACAGCTCTACAGGTATATTGTCAAACCAACCATCACCACATCCGAACCCTTCACCTCCAGACTTAACATAGGCACTGGGAAGACCCCCAAAGCACCTCCAGAGAAGCCAAATACTACAGACCATGAAGCATACAAAATCTCATGTTAAACAACATGCAGAAGTAGACTCGGAAATTCTTCACCTAAGCGACTGTGGCAGCGATGAATACAAGGACTCATGAAAATCTTCTGAAACCAAGTTGGACACCATGCGTGCCAAGCAGCTTAACCCTACTCCTGATAGCACCGTATCAGGACAATATCACTGGTTACAAACAGAAGATAGACTGTGAAATAATCTCAGAACAGTGCAAATTTCAACAACCTCTGGATTACAGGAAAGAGCTATAATCGGAGAGAAACTGGGCGCCCAACGATGGATAATCCACTGTGGACCGTAGAATCTGCTGATGTTCCTGTCATCCAGTGTAGCACAATATTCGTCCACGCAAGCCACCCGCAGTCCCCTGACGTCAGGTGTCTGAAGGTCAAGTCCGGTCAACGAACCGACCACACCATAGTATCAACACCTCTGACCTTATATTATCTCACAGCCGAATACAGCATTAGGAGCAGAGATGGCTATTGTATCACATACAAGGATGCTGATTTTACAGTACACCTTTTTTGTCAAACCGCTCCTGGGTGTGGTTGCTTTAATTTATGAGGTACACCATGTTTTGCTTCAGGCACTCGAGAAGATTTCTGATACGAGACAAATCGATCCTTTGGAGGAAAGCATAAAAGTAGTAAGTGTACACACTGACAAGTGACCATGGCTGTCATGCTAATTGGAAAAGATACGCAGTCGACACTCTGGATAAGGTCATACTTTATTCACCAAGTGAAGCATGGGATAGTAAAATCATAAAATCTCCCTCAAGGTAATCCCGCCACCCTTGCCTGCAGGGTTGACTACCTCCTGGAAGCTGATAGATTTATATGTGCCCTGTGGGGATATGAGGTTGGCACCCAATTGACAAGGCGAATCTTCTGGCAATGACTAACGACAATTGATCTCTGTGCAGGAAATAACTTTGTGATTCTTGGCACCCCAGATTGCCATGACCATATGGGGAAAGTACTTTGAGGATAGTAGAATGTTCGTGATTTCTGATCCTGATTTTCTTAGATGCATTAATTGCAAGATGATCTGCTTAACATGTGGAATACCATGCCATACCTTATAGGCATGGCGAAGCAGACTATGTAATAATGCATGCAACTCCCAGCCCAAGGCAGTTGAAGGTGAGTCTCATAACTAAGCCTGTAAATTTGTGACCAAGAAGGGTGACTTGACAGCAGACCTTCAGGCCCAGCAGAGGGCGATGTGGGCTGATTGCCTCCTTGAGATGCAGCAGTTGATCTTCAAGAAGACTCTGGGAACTATTAAGGCAAAGGTGGGAAAGGTCCACGGCAAGGTAGTGGATAGTGGTCAAGGCTTTATGGACAATTGGGTAGCTGTAGCTGCAGTGCCACAGGGTCCGACATCTAGTCAGATCTCTGGATGGTACACATCAGCAAAAACTTTGGTTTGCATCCTGTGCGTCCCGTGCATCTGACGCACAGGATGCACAAAAGACAGATTGCGAATCAGGACGCAACGACGTGCAGTCGTTGCGTCCTGATTCTGCGTTCTGTGCAGCCCCCAACCCTGGCGTCCCAGACCCTCCGCCCTTGCATCCTGGCTTGGTCCCGTTCACACAACCGATATCCTGAGCGCCTCTGATTTGCCCCTTGGGTATCCCGGTCACCTCCTGCCTTCTCCCCCCCCGCCTCGCGACGTCTGATCTGACTCCTCTGCGCCATTCTAC